>JAFIRS010003388.1:0-138391 GCA_018342105.1 Gonioctena quinquepunctata
CATTATTAACGAATGGGTCTGCCAGTTTATTCATTTCAGTACTATTTGTATCCCACTCCAATCAAATAACGATTTTTGAAACACTAGCTTATTAAAATTCTTCAAGTTCCTTTTGACAGTTGCTGTATTCAAATAAATTTCACTTCGTTTGTTATCAGGGAGATAAGTATATTAGAATGGTCGGAAACTTTAAGATAATCAGATATTTGGTGTTAATATTTTTATCACTTGTTAACACATAATCAATCAATGTAGACGAGTCTTTAGTAATTCTTGTACTTCCTACAAGAATTTGATACATTCCAAATAGGTTCAATAGCTGTTCAATTTCTCTCCTATACCTTGAGTCTACTTTTAGATCTATGTTGAAATCACCTGTAATAATCAATATAGATTTTTCTTCCATTAAAATCTCAATATTTTTCTCTGAAAATGATAAAAACTCTGAGTGAGAAGAATTTGGAGAATGGTGAAGTGTACAAACAGTATAAGTTTCATTACTATTCAGTCTTACCTTTGCTGCTAACATCCACGTGTTCATATAGATTGATTTGTTCATTACTTGTTGGTATTCCAAGCCTGTCTTAACATAAATGCTGACCCCACCAGTGTGTCTCTACAATGGGTTAGTCTCCATTCTGGGTCATCTTCATATAATGCTGATGCAAACTGTGTTTATAAGAGCGATATTTGTGTTTTTCAATACTTTTCTGGCACTTTTCCTGCTGATCGCATATTCAATTTCCAAATTTCGCACTGAGGCAAATGGAGAAAAATTAACGTATGTTGAAACATTAGTTTCCGCTTCTCCACTGACGATGAAGTGGTTGTGGTTTTGATCAGCTGGTTCTTTTCTTAGCATCATTTCCAATTTCCTGACAGAGGGCCTCGATGGGTGCCGTCTTAACGGATAACGAACAGCGTATAGTATAGATGATATCGATTTGTTCGTTTCGAGAATAACGATTATTATTTTCCATTTCGAAGAAACTTTTCATAAATGAAACGAGATGACAAGTAAAATTGGTATTTCACTTTCGACATGACATTATTCACCTACTGTTTTCCATGATTCCACGGCTACCATTCATTTCATCAAACCTAAACGGATAACTCATCGGAATTTGTAGGCATCGTATAAAATATTGTAAAATCAAATAACTGTTTGAAGTTTCGAACAAAATAAAAAGTGGTATGTTATGTGTATCGTTGAATTGGTAAAATAATTCTCTATCGAATGGCAAGATGGCCCTCGGTAGAAACCATTTGAAAGATTTTTTCATTTCGTTCATAAAATTTAAATTTCTGCTGTAGGATTTGTTATTGATCTCATCGATGAAATGACTATCACTATGAGTTACTGATGTAAATTAGTATAGATTTCAACCTGAGCAAGGCCTCTTGGCAAAAAAATTGAGAAATTATGTTTTTTCAATTGTAAAATAAAAATTTGGCATCACTGTCGTGTGTTATTTGAGCCGTATAATCCGAAAAACATCAAACATACCGAGTGTTTCATTTGAATAATCGAATTTGTGTTGGCCCGGCCATATACAGGGTGTTATGAATTAACACACCACACCTGCAACACCAAACTTGTTGTTAGATTGAGAAAATAAGTATCAAGACTATCTGAGGATGGTCGAACCGATATTATCTCACTGGAACGGCCTACAGGAGATATCTCTTTCTCTCTATACTTGGGCGTTGAGTTGTTTATCCAGGAAGTACGAACCGGGTTTCAGAAAGATTCGAAAATAATGCACTCAGAAAAAAATCAAGAATATACACATATATATCATAAAAGTTAACACAGTATTTCATCCGTTCTATGAATGGATAGTTGATCCAATATTCAAAGAATGGAGTGTATTCTACTTGAAGTTATTTCTTTATCAGTCTACAAATCAAATAGATTGACTAAAAGCAATAGTGACATCAATTGTTAAAAACGACTGATGATAATTATCTTTCGAAAACTTAGGGAACATGAAATTATGGAGATACATTTGAAGACATATTCACATTATGAATGATTCAATTTGCCCAACCATGAATACAGAAAACATATATAAACTTACTCCATATCAGCAGGGTCAACACTTATCCACTTGAGATGGCTTTTAAACGTCAATTAGTTCGATTGTATTATTATATCGATTTATCCCGCTGAAATTGTTTATTTCATTCTTACCTCGCACTGTGAATTAGGATAGAATTGTATGGATACTGTTCTCTATGAGGTCATAAACTATCGATTTGAGATTTTTCGTTGACTTACCTCGTTCTTAAAACGTTGATAAATAATAGGTAATCTTGGAAAAAATACTGGTTTACTCGTGAATTCACTTGGTTGCTGTCATTACTCGGTTTAACTTGATTTGAATATAATTTTTCTTTATGGCTTCTTAGGTTAACTGCAAAACGACTATATTCTTACTCTTCTCATCTTTATTTCACTATATTGTAATCGAATGAAATCTTACCTCATTTCGAGAGGACTTGTTGATTGCTCCATGTCTATACACCGAGAGGGAGTTTTTATAATCCCCTACCCGTCCTCGTTATGGCTTTGATCGTCGCGGGTCAAAGATTCCCAACATCATAATTATCTTCACCCTGTCATAATAAATCAGCAGCTTAGTGATAAATGGCGTGTTACTATCGTCAAAAATGTATCAAAAATGGATTTATGGTATTTAGTAGTCGGAGTGTACGTAGGCGAGCTGTCAACAACTATTAATTTATAGCGTATTTGTTTACATAATGAATTCTTTACATATGACTAACATGGGAGAGTGGTGAATTGTGTATGACTCAGTTGTATAAGGGAGATTTATTGGAATTTTCATTGCAATCCTTGTCTGAACAGATGATGAAGTATTTTCAACGGGTATGTGCTTATCAGCTGGGTCGCGTATTGGACTTTAGAATTTATTTTCATTCCTAGTGGATTTGTTTTCTGGCTATGAAGATCATATTCAGTAATATCGTGTTGTTTCTTATGTTCAAAAGTTTTTTTGTGATTATGGGGCATGACAGTTGATGGCTATTTCATTCAAATCGGTTGATAAGTGAAGAAGATGGCATGGCCCTAGAACCCATTTTCACCCGGTATCAAACTGGATGGGGGTAAGTGAATGATCTTTGACATTTTCGTATATGTAAAAGTTGTTGTTTTGACTTTGAAGCGTGTTTCATGTTTGTGCTGTATGCGCTCGTTTTTGTGTTTGTTTTTGTGATAACAGAGAATTAGTGATACATAGTATAATTGACGGGCATCTAGAGCTTTTCAGTCGGGTACCAATAGTCTTTGCGTAGTATGATTTCAAATATCCATTTTTGTGATGTCCCTAACGGTTTTGGGTAAACGTCAGTGATACCACCCCATTCCGTATGTTATAAGTAGCTGACTTAATGTGTCTTTCATATATTTCAAATCAAGTATTTCTCTGTGAACTTTGAACCTGTTGGCCGTGCTCTTTAATTTTTTTGATACATAATCCGAGTGATAGTTTCATCTGAGGAGACAGTATATCATGATTTCCAAATATTTAATATGGAAAGGGGATTTTTATAAGGCCGTTATTGAATTGGCTGTATATTGGAGGGGTATCGCTGTAACATGTAAAGGGTGGAAAGAAGGTTTTTTGGAAGTTCATGGTAAGTAGTCGAGTTTGAAAATTATTCATTATGTTTGTGAAGACGTTGTCAACTTAATTTTTTAGAGTTTGCCAGGATGTGTCTTCATAGAAGATTGCAGTATCATGAGCAATACTGGTGATGGTGCCTCCGTGTTGTTGTTTCGAACAGCTCATTGATGTATGAGTTGAATATGATAGGCCCAAACACAGTATCCTGCGGTACGTCGTGTTCCAGAGTTTCTTCCGAGCTCATTGTGCCATCAATGTTAACCAGTTGCTTTTCAACATTGAGTTTTCCATCAAGTTGAGTGGAGTTCCCCGAAAACCTACATTTTCAAGTGTTTGCAGAAGTTTTTGATAGCTGACCGTTTCGAAAGCTTTGGCCAAATCGATGAAGATACATGGTTTACTTTGATCCATAGAATTATAATGTTATTTAACTAAGTCCATCATTGCATCCTCAGTCAAGTCGGATTCCTTGGAACCGAGTTGTTTTTCAGACATGACATATTTTTTGAAGATGCTATCAAATCTCAGTTTCAGGAGCTTTTCAAAGACTTTCGCAACGCTGCTCAATAAGGGAACTGCCCGTAACTTGTGAAATGTTTTTTGTTTTTTTTTATATAAAGGTTTTATTGGTGCAATTTTTAGGGCAGTTGGAAATGTGCCAATATCAATGGACTTGTTTATTATACAGGGTGTCCCTGGATTTCCTCTTTTTTTTTCGGAAATGTATAGATGGGGTCAAAATATTACTAGTACTTCATATAACTTTTGTTCCTAAAAGCCTTCGTTACCAAGTTACGGACCGTCAAAGTTACAAAATGAAAAATGTTTTTCTTTGATAACTTTCAAAGTGGATATTAAAAATCATCTAAATTTTGATGATTGACTGAACAAATGAATTCCTTCGATGATATTTCATGCAGGAGTCAGTTGTTTTGCTACAAAGTCAAGAACGGACTTCCTCCGATGGTCCACACCCCAAAACTTTGAAATGACAGATGATTTTTCAATAGTTTTCAACCAGAATAAGGTTACGTAGACAATTTCCTGAATAAAAGTACTCGTGTGGAAAGTCGATCGGAGCAACGATTCTCAATAAAAATGCAGTTTTACTCGACGACATCAAACCCGATCGTCCTCCATTATTTGAAATGAAAAATTTTCACAGTAGAAATACCAATGCTAACGTTAATCCAACAACATTAATAACAGGGATAATACAAAATATGCTTAAAAAAAGTCGTAAACAAAAAGTACAGTACCTAATTGAAAGTTGAATATCAAGTTATGTAGATTCGTGGTGTTTTTGAACTAACGAACTACTCCACTATGAAATATCGAATTCAGTCCATATTTTGTATGTACGCGTGGAATGAGCACGTTTCGTGTTGTGTTATGTGAATCTCATGAAACTCAACATTTGGATGTTGCAAATACGTATTCACAGATTAAATGTTGAGGAGTTTCACTGATAAGTATAATTTCATGGGAGAAAATCTTCAACCCGAAAATAAATTTAGCTGAAAAAATGCATATCGGAAGACATAACTTATAAAAAGCAAACGAATTAACTACAATTTTGATTTGTTGAGTGGTGCGTTGTCATTGTATTGTCAATATTCTAATAGAACAGTTTGAAGTGTTTTGATATGGCCGAACAGTTTACATTCAACGAATATGCAGATATGGATTGGATTGGATTGTATGGACGAGCATTTGGTAATGCTGCAGAAGCCCGTCGTCTGTATGCCGAGCATTTTACCAATCGAACGTTACCGGCAAGAGAAACGTTCGAGCGTGTCGATCGCAGCTTGAAGGAGACAGGTATCTCTAATGGATAATTAATTGGAGCCTGTTGTTTTATTTCGATATTATTGTAGGTTCAGTTTTGCCAAAACAAGGTAGTGAGGGCCCTCCTAGGGCTTTGCGTACCGTTGTATTGGAGAAAAATATTCTGGAAGCTGTCGCTCATGATCCTTCAATGATCATCAGAAACCTATCAGAACAGTTCCATACATCCAAGTCCACTATTCATAGATTAATTAGGGAACAACTGCTCCACCCATATCATATCCAGACGGTACATGCCATGGCACCTGAAGATTTTCCAGCATGACTGGAATATGCCAATTGGTTCCTGGATAAGCAAAGAGAGGATATGAATTTTATTACTCGAGTTTTATTCTCCGATGAAGCAGGTTTCAGTAGAGATGGAGTAATCAACTCTCATAATCTCCACATATGGGCTGAAGAAAATCCCCATGGGATATTGCAAACCAAACACCAACGGGAATTCAACGTGAATGTTTGGGCTCGTATCATAAAAAACCGTCTTATAGGACCATTCGTTCTACATGACCGATTGAATGGAGAACGTTATTTGGAGTTCATTCAGAACGATTTGAATGGACTTTTGAAACATGTTCCATTGCAAACCCGAAGAGATATGTGGTTTATGCATGATGGCGCTCCTCCTAATTTTTGTTTCATTGTGCGGGACCATCTGAACCAGATTTTCCACAATAGATGTATTGGTCGAGGTGGGCCATATCCATGGCCACCGCGGTCTCCGGATTTGAATCCATTGAATTTCTTTGTGTGGGGGCATCTAAAAAGCCTCGTTAACGCTACACCCATCCACACCAGAGATGCCTTGTTGAATAGAATAACATTACATTGTGAAGCCATACGAAACGACCCTGGCATGCTATTCCAAGTGGAGACAGGATGTTTGCGCCGACTAAGAAAACGTATTGAGAGAGACGGGGGTCATATCGAGCAGTTTTATTGGCGGATTTTGCGTTTGTGTTTGCTCTTGGGGCTTGCGATTGATTATTCACAACATGAGTTTTGTAAGGTAAGCGTGTTTGCATGATAAAAATTCGTTATGAACATTGTACCAATCATTTCTATTTTCATTACAAATTATTCTTTTCGAATAATGGTGGACATCTCAGGTTGGATGTCGTCGAACAAAAATGCATTTTTATCATAAATCGTTGCTCTGATCGATTTTTCACAAGAGTACTTTTATTCAGGAAATTGTCCAGGTAACCTTGTTTTGTTGAAACATTGATAAATCCCAGTCATTTCAAAGTTTTGGGGTGTGGACCATCGGGGGTAGTCCGTTCCTGACTTTGTAGCGAAATAACTGACTCCTGCATGAAAGCTTATCGAAGGAATTCATTTGTTCAGTCAATCACCAAAATTTAGATGATTTTGAATATTCCCTTTGAAAGTTATAAAAAATTTTTTTTTTTTCAATTTGTAACTTTGGGGGCCCGTAACTTGGTAACGAAGGCTTTCAGGAACAAAAGTTATATGAAGTACTAGTGATATTTTGACCCCATCTTTACATCTCCGAAAGGAAAAGAGGAAGTCCAGGGTATAAGTTAGGGGGACCGAAATGAGATCTGAAAATTCTCTCAGTATTACAGAATTTATTTTATCCAGTCCGGGAGCTTCACCTGTTTTGAGCGATTAAATAATTTCTTGTATTAGCTCCGCAGTTGCGGGTTCTATGAATATTGAGTTAGGTATTCGGATTGTTTGTTTGTTCGTGGACGGAGCTGGAATATTTTTTTTTCAGAGTTTTTCTCCTACTGTAGCATAGTGGTCAGCAAAATTTTCCGCAAATTCTTTTTTGTCTGTAAGATCGATGCCGTCGACTGTTGTGATTGATTTCAGATCATTATGATCTTGTTTTCCATAATTCTCGGACTTTCCCAGAGTTTAGTTGGATTGTTTGTGTTTTGTTCAACATTTTTTTTTAACAAATTTATTGTACGAAGTTTGTATCAGTTGATTGAGTTCTTTTCTATATTTCTTTAACTCTGTGCGTATTATTTCATTATCAGGTTCATTTTGTAGTTTTGGACTTTCCTAGAGTTTGGTTGGATTGTTAATGTTTTGTTTAACATTTTTTTTGAGAAATTTTTAATTTTTTCTTTTTTAATTTTTTTTTGTAGTTTTCTGTTTAAGTAATTTTTTGTGTTTATTGAATTCACTAACCCGTCCGTGATCTATTCTTTCCTTTTGATTGTTTTTCTCTTTATTGTAATTTTACGCGTGATCAGTTCCATTTTTTGTTTCCAAGTTTCTTTCGATATTTTTATTCTTAGTTTTGTTTTGTCGATGTACAATTTATATTTTTTGTTCTGAATTTATTGTTCCTTTCCTCTTTCTGCTAGACATTTGATTTGCAATATTACTGGAAAGTGATAACCAATGCACGATTTGATAACGAAGGATCTGAGCCAATCATAAGAAGAGTTAGTTTTTACAAATAAGTGATCCAGACAAGACCGTGCTCTGCCTACGATTCTAGTGTGAGCGTTAATAGTCGTGATGTAGCCCCACTCAATTAGACAATTAAGGTATTGCTCGCTTATGACACTATTTTCTGAAATATATATGTTTATATCTCATGTTATTATTTTTAAATTATATTTATAGTCTTTTCTTATTTGTAGGTATTTTTCGGGATAAGAATTGAACTTCAATGGACACGTAGATGGTGCTCTATATATTGCAGTTACGATAATATTTTGCTCATTATATTTTAATTTCAATTCAATGACTATTATTTCATCAAAATCGATCACTAAGAATATTCGAGATTATTTTTCTATGTATATTAGTACTCCATCATTTTTATTCATTATGCCTCTGTTATATACCTCTAATGGAAAAAAATCTGGTATTTTCCATGTTTCACTGAGATTTATGACTTCGCATTGATATAAGGTCTTTTTAAGTTCATTTATATTTTTGACGACACTTCGAATGTTTGTGTGGAATATTCGAAGGTTTTGTTTGTGGTTTTGTTGGTATTGGTTTTTTACTAGTAATTATACTCGAATGCATTTTGTGCTGTCCCAGTTACAATCTTAGTAGGTTTGAAATCATTAATGTACGAGTCCATGATTATTATATTCAGTGTGGTGAGTGGAGGATAGTGGGAAAGTACAAATTAATGTGTGGAATTTGGTTCTGGATTGAGTTTCTACACTTTTGTAGTAGATAATTCAATTTAATGTGATGTTGGAATGAATCGAAAAATCAAACGCACTTATCAGTGGCCGTCGAGACCCGTTACCCGTTCACCCAAACATCATCGTCGAAGTGACGATTTCAGTAGAAGTTATAGGAAGATGATCTCCAACCACTGATAAGATTTAGCCAAATATATGATGTGAAAGTGGAAAATTATTGTCCCTGAGAAATTATGAAAAAGGAGTTTGTGGCATAATGGACCGATTATTAAATTAAGGAAAAAAATCATCCTCAAACGAGACTCGAACTCGCAACCTTAAGCTTGTCGGGCTTACGCTCTACCGATTGAGCTAGGGAGGCATGAGAATAGACACACACTCGTGAACACTTTACTCCCTTCAATTTGATGTGATGTTGGAATGAATCGAAAAATCAAACGTACTTATCAGTGGCCGTCGAGACCCGGTACCTATTCACCCAAACATCATCGTCGAAGTGACGATTTCAGTAGAAGTTCTAGGAAGATGATCTCCAACTACTGATGAGATTTAGCCAAATATATGATGTGGAAGTGGGAGATTATTGTCCGTGAGAAATTATGAAAAAGGAATTTGTGGCATAATGGACAGATTATTAAATTAAAGCAAAAAAGCATCCCCAGGCGAGACTCGAACTCGCAACCTTGAGCTTGCCGGGCTTACGCTCTCCCGATGGAGCTATGGAGGCTATGAGAATCGACACACACTCGTGAACACTTTACTTCCTTCAATTCAATGTGATGTTGGAGTGAATCGAAAAATCAAACGTACTTATCAGTGGCCGTCGAGACCCGGTACGTATTCACCCAAACATCATCGTCGAAGTGACGATTTCAGTAGAAGTTCTAGGAAGTTGATCTGCAACCACTGATTATAATTATCCGAATATATGATGTGAAAGTGGGAAATTATTTTCCGTGAGAAATTATGAAAAAGGAATTTGTGGCATAATGGACAGATTATTGAATTAAAGGAAAAAAGCATCCTCAAGCGAGACTCAAACTCGCAACCTTAAGCTTGCCGGGCTTACGCTCTACCGATTGAGCTATGGAGGCTGTGAGAATCGACACACACTCGTGAACACTTCACTTCCTTCAATTTAATGTGATGTTGGAATGAATCGAAAAAGCAAACGTACTTATCAGTGGCCGTCGAGACCCGGTACCTAATCACCCAAACATCATCGTCGAAGTGACGGTTTCAGTAGAAGTTCTAGGAAGATGATTTCCAACCACTGATAAGATTCAGCCAAATATATTATGTGAAAGTGGGAAATTATTGTCCTTGTGAAATTATGAAAAAAGAATTTGTGGCATAATGGACAGATTATTAAATTAAAGAAAAAAGCATTCTCAAGCGAGACCCGAACTCCCAACCTCAAGCTTGCCGGGCTTACGCTCTACCGATTGAGCTATGGAGGCTATGAAAATCGACACACACTCGTGAACACTTCACTTCCTCCAATTTAATGTGATGTTGGAATGAATCGGAAAATAAAACGTACTTATCAGTGGCCGTCGAGACCCGGTACCAACTCACCCAAACATCATCGTCGAAGTGACGATTTCAGTAGAAGTTCTAGGAAGATGATCTCCAACCACTGATAAGATCTAGCCAAATATATGATGTGAAAGTGGGAAATTATTGTCCGTGAGAAATTATGAAAAAGGAATTCGTGGCATAATGGACAGATTATTAAATTAAAGAAAAGAAGCATCCTCAAGCGAGACTCGAACTCGCAACCTTAAGCTTGCCGGGCTTACGCTCTACCGATTGAGCTATGGAGGCTATGGGAATCGACACACACACTCGTGAACACTTTACTTCCTCCAATTCAATGTGATGTTGGAATGAATCGAAAAATCAAACGTACTTATCTGTGGCCGTCGAAACCCGGTACCTATTCACTCAAACATCATCGTCGGAGTGACGATATCAGTAGAAGTTCTAGGAAGATGATCTCCAACCACTGATGAGATTTAGCCAAATATATGATGTGAAAGTGGGAAATTATTGTCCGTGAGAAATTATGAAAAAGGAATTTGTGGCATAATGGACAGATTATTAAATTAAAGAAAAAAAGCATTCTCAAGCGAGACTCGAACTCGCAACCTTAAGCTTGCCGGGCATACGCTCTACCGATTGAGCTATGGAGGCTATGGGACTATGAGAATCGACACACACTCGTAAACACTTCACTTCCTTCAATTTAATGTGATGTTGGAATGAATCGAAAAATCAAACGTACTTATCAGTGGCCGTCGAGACCCCGTACCTATTCACCCAAACATCATCGTCGAAGTGACGATTTCAGTAGAAGTTCTAGGAAGATGATCTCCAACCACTGATAAGATTTAGCCAAATAATGATGTGAAAGTGGGAAATTATTGTCCGTGAGGAATTATAAAAAGGAATTTGTGGCATAATGGACAGATTATTAAATAAAAGAAGAAAAGCATCCTCAAGCGAGACTCGAACTCGCAACCTCAATCTTGTCGGGCTTACGCTCTACCGATTGAGCTAGAACTTCTACTGAAATCATCACTTCGACGATGATGTTCGGGTGAATAGGTACCAGGTTTCGACGGCCACTGATAAGTACGTTTGATTTTTCGATTCATTCCAACATCACATTAAATTGAAGGAAGTAAAGTTTTCACGAGTGTGTATCGATTCCCATAGCTCAATCTGTAGAGCGTAGGCCCGGCAAGCTTGAGGTTGCGAGTTCGAGTCTCGCTTGAGGATGCTTTTTTTCTTTAATTTAATAATCTGTCCATTATGCCACAAATTCCTTCTCTGTAATTTCTCACGGACAATAATTTCCCACTTTCACATCATATATTTGGCTGAATCTATTCAGTGGTTGTAGATCATCTTCCTAGAATTTCTACTGAAATCGTCACTTCGACGATGATGTTTGGGTGAATAGGTACCGGGTTTCGACGGCCACTGATAAGTACGTTCGATTTTTTCGATTCATTCCAACATCACATTAAATTGAAGGAAGTAAAGTGTTCACGAGTGTGTGTCGATTCTCATAGCCTCCATAGCTCAATCGGTAGAGCGTAAGCCCGGCAAGATTGAGGTTGCTAGTTCGAGTCTCGCTTGAGGATGGTTTTTTCCTTTAATTTAACAATATGTCCATTATGCCACAAATTCCTTCTTCATAATTTCTCACGGACAATAATTTTCCACTTTCACATCATATATTTGGCTAAATCTTATCAGTGGTTGGAGATCATCTTCCTAGAACTTCTACTGAAATCGTCACTTCGACGATGATGTTTGGGTGTATAGGTACCGGGTCTCGACGGCCACTGATGAGTACGTTTGATTTTTCGATTCATTCCAACATCACATCAAATTGAAGGAAGTAAAGTGTTCACGAGTGTGTGTCGATTCTCAAAGCCTCCATAGCTCAATCGGTAGAGCGTAAGCCCGGCAAGCTCAAGGTTGCAAGTTGTAACGAATTTTTCGTTACTTTCTTATACATAACCAATTTCTCATAATGTTTCCGGTTATCCTTGCGGTCGTACGGGTCAGTAGTCACTGCTCAGATCTCAGATCGACTTCTGACAGTGTGACCGTGACATTTAATTTTCGTGTCGATCGTATTTATCGAGCGCGTGGTTTTTTCCAAGTGTTTTTAAATAGAGAAAAACCCGAGAATGTTTTTTTTTTTAAATAGGGAATTGGTGATTTCGTCGAACCGAAAGGAGAATCGCTCTCTTCTTCGATTTGAACGTCGAGATAGGCAGGTGGACTGAGTGAATTGATTTTGGTAAGATCCATAAGTTAAATAAGTTTCACTGCTGGAGTTTAGTTGAGTAATATTATTCTCTTTATCTTTCAATTAATGTTGTAGCTGATTAGCATTTTCTTCTTTTTCCTTATGCTTGTAATATTAGAATTCTTGGATATACCGCATGGTAAATTTTGAAGGTTAAATATAGATATTTCGGCCATTTTGACAAATCATTCATAGTACATATTGTGTCTAACGTAACATCTGTTCCGAATATTGGGAACTGATTTTTTTTCATTGGAAATCAGTTCTACGCTTTTGCATTTTTTAGGTACCAACTAATTGGTAATTTCGAATGGACTAGAGCTTACTTACCTCACATGACCAGTGGATTGTTCCAAGGATTCCGATTGAAGCGAAGGGCGTATTCGATGGTTCTGGGACAGTTTGGAGTGACTAATAGGACGGCTCTCTGGTAAGCAATTTTCTTTATTTCATAACTATATGTTTATGAGAGTAATTTTCTTTTCTCTTGAGGAAGAATTGCTTACAGAGAGAGTTGTACCTCTGGCCTAACGGTCTCAGAACACTCGATTGGATTCAATATATGCCTCAAGCGTAGAGTTGATTTCTGTTTAATAAATTTCTTATATCTATTACTCCATTCAATTCCCAGTGTAGCTTATTTGATTTTTGATCATTGCAGAGTCAATTCACTTCAGTTACTACCTTGTCGCCAAGAGCAGGGAGATTCACAATTTTTTTTGAGAATTACCTGTTTATCGATTTGAAAAGGGAATTGCCGCCCTATTTCAAAATTATCTTTATCTAAGAGAGTTGTGCCCACTGAAAGACGTGAGGTCTCCCTCTTCGGTTATCTTTAAAAATTCTTCAAATAAAAGAATTAATTAACATTATCTTTTTCTAAGAGAGTTGTGCCCACTGAAAGACGTGTGTCTCTCTCTTCTTATCTTGGCTGGAGAGTATACTTTTACTCTGACTATTATCTTGGTTCAGAAACCCTATATTTTTTGTAGCTTACTAGAGTATTTTGGTTATAACGCTATATTTTCCTTTGGCACTTGCTTTAAAATCGTATATTTTTGCACTGGCAACATTTAAATATTTTGCTTTGAAATAGTAGATTTTTCTTCTGGCAATTTTATAGTGTTTTGCTTTAAAATTCTATATTTTTTCTCTGGTAAAATTTAAAAAAAAATTTATATTTCTTTTGGAATACCTTTCCTCATTAAATTTTTTTACCCTTCTGGTACATAGAATCACCTTATCAAAACTTACTTGTTTCAAAACTCAACTGAATTTGAACATAACGTTTTGGGTGAGGTTTGTTTTGTTTGGTTTTTAAATTTTGTTATTTTTTTTTTTAATTATTAAAATTAACTTGTAAATTTAACTCCAGAATAGCAGATTGGATTGCTATTTACTATCTTTGTTCTTTCACTGTAACTTTCCAGTCTTTTATATAGACTGAGATTTTTATTGTATGCTATCATTTGCAGCTATCTTTCGACTCTCGATTAAAATTTGAAACATAAAACTTGAGGTTCAAAGGATATCCTTCGTTCTCCCCTTTTTGTACATATTTTGATTCCTATCATCTTCTTCGCATGATATATACCACGGAGGGAACCCATCTACGGAGACGGAAGGACTAGTAGCCTGGGAGGTCTTACAGCACATCAATATCAGCACTGGTCCGTTAAGAGCATCTCAATTCACGCCGATAAGGGGTCTTACACCAACTATAGAACCACCCACGACCATCTTCATCGTAACCGCTGAAACCAAGTTCCTCCTAGAACCGCTGAGACCAGCTTCAAGAAGCTAGCCTTCATCTCCCTCACTCAAGAACTCCGAAGGTATATTCGTGGCACCAACAACTGGAGGAATCATAGTTGTAAATGTTCGAGTTTTGATCAGATTCTAAAATACTGGTTTTTTAATGTAATTTTTCAATTCTTTTTAAGAGAAGTTCAATACTCTTCTAATATTTGTTTCAATACTCTTCTAGTATTTGTTAACATTTGTTTATTTATCTTGTTTAATCATTTTAATTCCATCTGGAATAAATTTGTTAAGTTGATTTATTGCATATTTATTTGCCTTCCCATACAAGCTAGGTAACATTTATTTAATTTTGTTTATCTTTGACTTTTGTCTTTAGCAAGTCCGGCGCCCAACTCTTGAACTAGTCAAGTTAATTAATGTATAATTTTTTTAGTGGCCAAATTTGATTAACTAGGAAAAGTCATTAATTGAACCTTACTCACGGCCTAACCGTATCCATCTGAGCAGCCTATCGGCAAAGTGATTTCACCTTCTTAAATTTGGATCATATAATTTAAAATCTGGGGTTCAGAAGTAAGGGGTGTTGCAAAGTTCGAGTCTCGCTTGAGGATGCTTTTTTTCTTCAATTCAATAATCTGTCCATTATGCCACAAATTCCTTTTTCATAATTTCTCACGGACAATAATTCCCCACTTTCACATCATACATTTGACTAAATCTTATCAGTGGTTGGAGATCATCTTCCTAGAACTTCTACTGAAATCGTCACTTCGACGATGTGTGGGTGAATACGTACCGGGTCTCGACGGCCACTGATAAGTACGTGTGATTTTTCGATTCATTCCAACATCACATTAAATTGGAGGAAGTTAAGTATTTACGAGTGTGTGTCGATTCTCATAGCCTCCATAGCTCAATCGGTAGAGCGTAAGCTATATAATGTGAAAGTGGAAAATTATTTTCCGTGAGAAATAATAAAAAAGGAATTTGTGGCATAATGGACAGATTATTAAATTAATGAAAAAAAAGCATCCTCAAGCGAGACTCGAACTCGCAACCTTAACTTGCTGGGCTAACGCTCTACCGATTGAGCTATGGAGGCTATGAGAATCGACACACACTCGTGAACACTTCACTTCCTCCATTTCAATGTGATGCTGGAATGAATCGAAATATCAAACGTAATGATCAGTGGCCGTCGAGACCCGGTACGTATTCACCCAAACATCATCGTCGAAGTGACGATTTCAGTAGAAGTTCTAGGAAGATGATCTCCAACCACTGAGAAGTTTCAGCTAAATATATGATGTGAACGTGGGAAATTATTGTCCGTGAGAAATTATGGAAAAGGAATTTGTGGCATAATGGACAGATCATTGAATTAAAGAAAACAAGCATCCTCAAGCGAGACTCGAACTCGCAACCTTAAGCTTGCCGGGCTAACGCTCTACCGATTGAGCTATGGAGGCTATGAGAATCGACACACACTCGTGAACACTCTACTTCCTTCAATTTAATGTGATGTTGGAATGAATCGAAAAATCAAACGTACTCATCAGAGGCCGTCGAGACCCGGTACCTATTCACCCAAACATCATCGTCGAAGTGACGATTTCAGTAGAAGTTCTAGGAAGATGATCTCCAACCACTGATAAGATTTAGCCAAATATATGATGTGAAAGTGAGAAATTATTGTCCGTGAGAAATTATGAAGAATGAATTTGTGGCATAATGGACAGATTATTGAAATGAAGAAAAAAGCATCCTCAAGCGAGAGTCGAACTCGCAACCTTCGTAACGATATATCTGTTACATTTCTCATTCATATGCTCTATGCTCGAGATCATTACATTACCTATTGAAAATCTTAGCGACATCCAACCGTCGGTAATGTAACAATCATTAAGGCTAAAAGAAGAAGAGCTGTCGCAAATGATCTGACAGGACGTGGATATCAAAGAGGATGCATGTGACATTTTCGGCCCCTTTTCTGATCTTTCGGTAATTAAGATACATTGTTTTCTGAAGCTCGTCGGCCATTAAAGAGTAGAATATGCCATGTTGAAATAATGTATTGAATCAGAGCATTTTCCTTTCTCCGCGACTATGAATTCAAATCAGTGAATAGTGATATCAAGGAAGGTACGTACTGGGAACTTATGTTTGGACCGTAGATATTTCAAATATGTCACATTCAAATACTTTTTTAGAGAACGTTAGATAATTCTTCACAAGGGAAGAATCTGAAATCATCTATGCATTTTGGTTATGAAAGCAGTAATTAGATTTATTGAGGTCAATCTGACTAAAAATAGCAGTGTCGTTCACTATATATTTTTGAAGAATTCTGTCAGGATAACGAATCCCACATGTATATATTTTCAATGAGTTTTTTATATATCTTTGGTATGGTTCCATATTTGGTAACAATAATAAACTAGTTGTGGTTTTGATGTGGTTGAAGTGATCTAATATGTATATTTCATGTATAAATTTGGTACTTGGAATTTGTAATTTTCTTTGAATTTTCAGAAACCTTTCTGAAGAAGTATTTGACGGCTGGTCAAAAATTTATTCTCATATAGGTTTCTTGAATATAGCTGAAATTGAAGTCATTTTCGTGAATCAAATTCAACAAACTTGATTGTCTCAAATTCTGATTTCTTATTGTTGATAACGAAATATCTTGACTGCTCAAGATCAGAGAAAAAATCATCTCTTCCATATATATAAAGCAAAGATCAATTTTTGTTGATTCTAAAATTATTAAAAAAAGTTCTTCAATTCAGTATTGGGTATTATTCATTTGTATACCCCAATAAATTTTAAGTATTAACTCTTGATAAGATTCACTCCAACTGTAACAACAATGAGTTGAGGAGTGCATGAAAAGATTCCAAGTTTCAGAAATAGATTTTTTTATCAAACTCTGACACAAACAAATTGTTTTCATGTTAAAGCGAAACACTTAATGGACCAGAAGCTGATGTTCGTGTTCACTGATCGGTCCCAGCAGCCATAGTACCCCCCCGATTGCGGGGCAAATCCACTTCGTGAAGTTTAGCTAAGTGCTAGACAGGGAAAAATACAATCAAAGGGAATCGTCATCGGAAAACCACAGTTCAGAAACAAAACAATATTAGTTTTCTTCATTGGTATAAGAAAATAAATTTTAATTTCAAAATGAACTGAAAAATTTAAAGGGTGTAAATTTTTGTAAATAGATTTTTATAAGTTGGTATTTGTTTTATTGTTGTAGTTATTTACAGAAGGAAAGTTAATTGATGTGCAATCATTATTGAATAAGGTTTTGGATTTTTGTCCTAGTTCAAATAAAAATTATGGTATCCATTCAAATTTACAATTTCTAAAACTTTGCTTGAAACAAAAAATTTGAAACTAGCAAAGCGGTCCAAAGAACTCCACACCGCTCTTTACTGAATAGTCTGGGCATTCTATTTCAACAAATAACTAGAACTATCATTACACCTTTTGCTTGCCGGGCTTACGCTCTACCGATTGAGCTATGGAGGCTATGAGAATCGACACACACTCGTGAACACTTACTTCCTTCAATTTAATGTGATGTTGAATGAATTGAAAAATCAAACGTACTCATCAGTGGCCGTCGAGACCCGGTACCTATTCACCCAAACATCATCGTCGAAGTGACGATTTCAGTAGAAGTTCTAGGAAGATGATCTCCAACCACTGATAAGATTTGGCCAAATATATTGTGTGAAACCCACTTTCAAAAGGAATTCGTGGCATAATGGACAGATTATTAAATTAAAGAAAAAGAGCATCCTCAAGCGAAACTCGAACTCGCAACCTTAAGCTTGCCGGGCTTACGCTCTACCGATTGAGCTAGAACTTCTACTGAAATCGTCACTTCGGCGATGATGTTTGGGTGAATAGGTACCGTGTCTCGACGGCCACTGATAAGTACATTTGATTTTTCGATTCATTCCAACATCACATTAAATTGAAGGAAGTAAAGTGTTCACGAGTGTGTCGATTCTCATAGCCTCCATATATATATATATATATATATATTATATATATAATATATATATATATATATATATATATATATATAATATATAATATATATATATATATATATATATATATATATATATTGTAACGATATATCTGTTACATTTCTTATTGATATGCTCAAAGATATATTTATTCATTTCAATCGTCAATCCCTATTGAAAATCCTAGCGACACCTAACCGTGGGCAATGGAAAAGTCATCACGGCTGAGAATGGTGTTAGCGAACCTAGTCATTCTAGGACGAATTAAAAAGGAAGGTTCCCTTTTAAGCAATAGCAATCACTTGCAAACTTGTTCTGAAACTTGTCAGCCATGAGACATTGAAGTAGAATCGGTTCATAATAATCAACTAATAAATTAGAGCATATTCTCTTTTCTTCTACGAAATAAATTTCAAATCAGTGAATTTTGGTGACAACAGGCAAGCAAGGTATGTGATGTATTATATGTATGTATGTGTATGTGATGTATTTGATTATATGAAAAAAATATAAAACCATTTTGGAGTATATTTTCAACGAGGACGTCGGATATCTCTTCACAAAGAGTATGATATCTGAGTTCATCTTCGTAGTTTGTTCAGTAAATGGCATAGATTGCAGTGCCGTTCATAATATATTTTTCCTAAGGAGTTCTGTTAGACTCATGAAACCCACACGTGTATATCGAGTGGAATAATATATTAATGTCAATTTTATCTTATTAGATGGGTTTCTCTGCCTGAGCTTTATTGGGAATTAATGAGGGTGTCACAAGTATATGATATCTCTTACTGTATTTGGTATGATATAGTTGAATAATATATATATATATATATATATATATATATATATATATATATATATATATATTTATATATATATATATATATATTTATATATATTTTATCCTTGAAATTTGGAATATTCTTTGATTACGTATAAATCTTTTTGAAAAGGCATTTGATGACTGATCAAACATAATTCTCATATGCTTTCTCTTGAATGTCATTGAAATTGAAGTTATTTTCCTAATATTCTGTTTTTTTTATATATCCTCTGTAAAGTATAGAATTGGCTGCTCAAGATCAGAATAGACCATCTTTTCCATATATAAAGCAAAAATCAATGTTTATTAAATCATAAAAATAATTCTTCAATTTCAGTATTGGATATTACTGATTTGTATACTCAATTAATTTTAAATAATAATCTCTTTGTGAGATTACACTCAATTGTAACAACTATGAGTTGAGGAGTGCATTGAAAATAGTCCAAGTTTCAAGAAGTAGTTTTTTTTTATATTAAATTCTGACACAAACTATATTGTTTTTCATGTTAAATCGCTGAGAACACAATCGATGGACCAGAAGCTGATGCTTGTGTTCACCTGATCGGTCGCCCAGCAGCTATAAGTACCCCCTGATTGCGAGCCAAACCACTTCGTAAAGTCTAGCTAAGTGCTAGACAAGGAAAATACAATCAGGGTACATCAACATCGAAAAAACCGACAGATTCAGCAAACAAAACAATATTAGTTTTCTTACAATGGAATTAAGAATAAATTTAACATTCAAACGTTAAGGAATTGGAAAAGATGTGAATTTTGTAAATAGATTGTTATAAGTTGGTATTTGTTTTATTGTTGTAGTTATTTACAGAAGGAAAGTTTATTGATGTGCAATCATTATTGAATAGGGAATTTTGATTTTTGTCCTTGTTTAAATGAAAATTCTTGCTTCCATTCAAATTTACAATTTCTAAAACTTTGCTTGAAACATAAAAAATTCGAAACTATCAAAGCGGTCCAAAGAAGTCCACACCGCTCTTCACTGAATAGTCTGGGCATTCTATTTCAACAATTAACTTGAATTTTATTACATTGACGCCCATACGTTTAAGTAACTACTTGAAATTGTTGTTTTGAAAAAAAAAATCTTTTGTTTTTTTTCCTTCTGTAAAAACACAGTAATAAACTTTGAACATTGGTTTGGAAATTCATTGCTGAACTTGTCGAATTTTATCTTGAAATATTTCATCTGACTTTATCTTTCTGAACTGATATTTGTTTACTATATATACTATTTATATAGGGTGTTTTGATATTTTTATATTTGACATATTTTCACATTATTGGTGGTTGTAGAATTTTTGGTAATAATTTTATCTTGAAATACTTTTCTGAACTGATATTTGCTTACTATATATACTATATATATAGGGTGTTTTGATAATTTTATATTTAGTATTTTGACATTCTGGTGGTTGAAAGGACTTTTGATATTTTTGTTGAGTTATATTTTATCTGAAAATTTTTAGAAATGGAAGTTAATCATCTGAGAAGTTATGAACTTGATTATGAGATTGAAATTGGGGACGTTGAGCCAACAGGTGATGTTGAAAAACGTAGAAATTTATTGAGAGGACTTTTGAGTCAAGAAAATTTGAATCGTAGCTTTTCTGAGGGTTTTGTTAATTGTTATACACATGATGAGGATGTATCAGAAATTAAAGAAACATTATTAAGCAGAAATTGATTTCTTAAGTCAAATGAGCGAAAGTGAATACAAACAGTTAAATTCTAGACTTTGTCATATTTCTGGTAGAATTAAGAAACTAGGTGTAGATAACGAAATTGAGGAAAATAAGTAAAAAGCTTTCACGATTAGAAATGTTAGAGTTGGAGGGAGATCTAGCTGCTGAAATAACGTCATCTGCTCAAATGTTTACTCTTACTAGCTTGACTCAACAGCCACCTCATTTCAATTATCTAAAACCAGTTATTCCATATAAATGGAATATTTATTTCAGTGGTGATTCTCGTAATGAATCATTAATATGTTTTCTAGAAAAAGTTGATGCTTTTAGTTTTGCACAAAATGTTTCGAAAAACGATCTATTTTTATCTGCTGGAGATCTATTTAAAGATCTAGAATGGATTTGGTATAACAATTACAGAAAAAAATTCAGAAATTGGGATGAATTAGTTCAAAAGCTCAAAGATTATTTCTTGCCATATTTTTATGATGAAGATCTGAAAATTGAAATTATTAACCGAACTCAGGGCTCGTCTGAAAAAGTCGTAATATATATTTCTTCAATGGTTGGTCTTTTCAATAGATTGAAAGAAAAACCTAGTGAAAAGGAAATGGTGAATATCATTCGAAGAAATGTATCACCTCACTCCATTAATTACTTGTCTTTGTGTGATATTGGTAATATATCTCAGCTGAGCAATTTGTGCAAGAAAGTGGAGGAGTCTCGTGAATGGTCAGAAAGATATGAGCCACCTCCAACAAGGAGATCAGGGTTATTAGAGCCAGATTGAAGTTGTGTAGTTTTTGAAGGGTCTCAGAATTTATCTTTTCAAAGAAATTTTATTCCGAACAAAGAAGTATCAGTAGTAAATTCCATACGTTGTTGGAATTGTTCAAAAGAAGGTCATTCTCACAGGAATTGTCATTCCCAGAAAACTTTATTTTGTTATGGCTGTGGAAAAAAAGTGTAGTATGTTACAAATGTAATCTAAAAAAGCGTAAAAGTCAATCAAAGGTTAACACAGTGAATTCTAAAGAATGGCAAAATTGGTTAGGAGTAGTAAAGAATTTTCTTTCTAATAAATCAGATTGCAGTTAATTTCCTTCAAGAGTATTTACTGAATTACCTCCTAAATTACCGTCAAAATTGCCTTTGATATTACCTTCTGATTCAATTTTTGAGAAAAAAGATGAAAGTAGTTTCAACGTACCTTCTCTGAATCCAATTTTTGAAAGGAAGTCAAATGATAATCGTCCCTATCTGAGAGTTCAAATTTTTAATGATGAAATTTTATGTTTGGTTGATTCTGGAATTTGTTCTTCTATATTGGGTTCGAATGGACTTTTTCTGTTGAAAAAGTGGAATCTCAACATAAAAAATGATGAAGTTTTACAAGTAACTACGGCGGATGGTGTACCGCAGGAGTGCCTTGGATATCTGGATATGCCAATTTCTCTCCTAGGACAAACTGACGAGTTGAAAGTGTTAATTATTCCATCTCTCAAGCATACACTGGGTGTAGATTTTCTTAACAAATTTCAGATAAAAGTAATTTTTTCTGATTTATCCTTTGGGTTGGGGCAGCAGGTTGATACATGTGCGGTAAACACATTTCATTCTAGTGAGGAACTTACTGCAGCACAGCAGAGTAAGCTGGATTCAGTTGTTGATTTTTTTTTCAGAAATCGCACCAGCTGATAAAATAGGTGAAACTCATTTACTTGAACACAATATTGATACAGGTTCGGCTTCACCAATTCGACAGCGGCAGACCTCCTTATCTCCTGCAATGCTGAAACATCTTAATAAGGAAGTGGATGAAATGCTGGAAATGGGCATGATTCAACCTTCGCAGTCTCCATGGTGTAACCCTGTTTGGTTGGTGGAAAAGCATTCTGGCGATTTTAGGGTTGTGTTGGATTCCAGAAAATTAAACTCTGTAACGGTAGCGGATGCTTATCCAATGACTCTTATAGACTCAATATTGAGTAAGTTGAGAGATGCTAAGTTTCTTTCCAAGGTAGATTTGAAGAAGGCTTTCCATCAAATTTGTTCAACGCCTTCCTCTTGTCCTAAGACAGCTTTTGCGATACACGGTAGAGGGTTATTCGAATATGTGCGCATGCCTTTTGGTCTTTCTTGCTCAAGTCGAACTATGTGCCGCTTAATGGATTGAGTTATAGGTCCGTCCCTTGAACCTCATGTTTTATACTATATTGATGATATTATTATTGCAACTCCAGATTTTGAAACTCATATGGAAATTTTGCTCAAGCTTAGGGATACTTTGAAGCGCGCTGGCCTTACTATCAATTATGAGAAGTCTCAGTTTCGTAGACCATCCCTTAATTTTCTTGGCTATGTAGTTGATG
This sequence comes from Gonioctena quinquepunctata, assembly GCA_018342105.1. Taxonomy (NCBI): domain Eukaryota; kingdom Metazoa; phylum Arthropoda; class Insecta; order Coleoptera; family Chrysomelidae; genus Gonioctena; species Gonioctena quinquepunctata. The sequence continues at coordinate 23,188 of JAFIRS010003388.1, forward strand.
AAGAGGGTCTCAGAATGGATGGATCTGAAGTATCTGCAATTTTAAAATATGATGAACCTAAGACAACCACACAAAATCAGGCGACTGGTTGGTATGGTTGGATATTATAGAAGGTTTGTCAATAATTTTTCTTCATTATGTAGTCCAATAACTGATCTTTTGAAAGGTCGGAAAAAAGGGCAACCTATAGAGTGGTCTGATGAAGCTGACAAAGCTTTTGGAGAAATAAAAAAGTCTTTAACTACAACACCTGTGTTGGCCAGTCCGGATTTTTCTTTTTCCTTCATTATATATTGTGATGCACCAAATACGGGCGTAGGTTCCCTTTTGTATCAAGAAACTGACGTGATTGAGCAACCTATAGCATATGCTAGTAAAACTTTGAATAAGTGTCAACGTAAATACTCAGCCACTGAAAGAGAGCTGCTTGCAGTAATTTTTGGCATTGAAAAATTTAGGTGTTACATTGAAGGCACTCATTTCAAAGTTAATACTGATTGTGCAAGTTTAGTTTGGTTAAAAAACATGTTTTATCCTCCTGGGAAATTAGCCAGGTGGGCAGTGAAGTTGTCTCAGTTTTCATTTAATATTGAGCACATAAAAAGCACACTGAATGTAGTAGCTGATGCCTTATCTAAGTCTCCGATTGAGGCATCTGTTTCAAATTTATCTTTTTCAAAGCCAGATAAATGGTATGATGACATGTGTAAAAATGTTGAGGAAGATCCAGGCAGCTATCCTTCTTTTAGAGTAGAACAAAATATATTGTATGGACATATTTTCAGTAAAGACATTTCAATTGGAAATTTATCTGAGTGGAAAATTGTAATACCTTCAGCTAATAGATTAGAATTGTTGGAAATGTTTCATGATGATGAAACGGCAGGGCATTTTGGTATTGCTAAAACTCCAGCGCGTATTCAGGATCTGTATTATTGGCCTGGTCTTAGAAAAAGTGTTTATAAGTATGTTAGGAAATGTTCTATTTGTGCTACTTGTAAATCATCAAATTTACCTCGAGCTGGACTAATGGGTTCTTACATGAATATAAATTTTCCTTTTCAATTGATATCTGCTGGCCTATTAGGACCCTATCCAAGGTCCAAAAATGGAAATCAGTATCTTTTAGTGGTTGTTGATTGGTTTACAAAATTTGTGCTAATACATCCACTAGTTGAAGCCACATCTAAGGCTATTATAAAATCCTTGGAAAATCAATTTTTTCTTGTTTTTGGAGTACCTCAAATTTTTTCTCGTGATGATGGGTCAGTTTTCACTAGTAAGGAATTTAAATCTTTTATATCGCAGTATAAAGTTCAGAAAACTTGGTATACAGCCAGATATCATCCTCAAATCAATGCCACTGAAAGGCAGAACAAAGTTGTAGTAAAGGCCATAAGGTCATACATAAAGGAAAATCATAAGACTTGGGATCAGTCCATTTTTAAGATTGCACAAGCAATACGTACTTCAAAGAGTGATGTTACAGGATACTCATCAGCATTTTTGACCTTTGGTAGAAATATATCTATTTCAGGTGATTATTATGGGCAAATAGCAGAAAATTCAAGAAATATAGTCAGTATAACTGAAAAAAATTCAAGAATTGATGATCTCCAAGAGTTACCAGAAATTTTCAGAAAAGTTAGAGAACGAATTCGTGAAGCTTATGACAAAAATACCAAGGTGTATAATTTCCGGAAACGTGATACCAAATATAAAGTTGGTGATAGAGTATTAAAAAAAATTATGATTGTCTAAAGTTGAAAACGCATTTTCTGCTAAACTTGCGCCTAAATGCATTCCTGGTATTGTAGATAAGGTAATATCTCCTTTAGTTTATTCATTGAAAAAATGAGAATGGTGCTGATCTAGGTAACTGGCATGTAGAAGATTCAAAATCTGACCCAACTTTTCTTGATTCAGATGATGACTCAGATGAGTCAGAATCAGAAACGTCTCAGAACTCTGATGAAGGGTTATGATCTTTTGGTTCATTTGTAGCTGTGCAGTAGACGGCTTAAGGATATCACTGCAGGGGCATTAACCATCCTGGCGGTTAAAGTCCGACCAAATGGCCACTTTGTTTTTTTGAAATTTTTTCTCTTTTGAGAAATGTATTTTTTGATATTTTGAGGATTTTATTTTTGGATATATTGAGAATTTTATTTTGGATATCTTGGTGCTAGAACAAAGTTCTGTTGTTCAAAATCTAAGAAATTAAGAGGAACGCAAATTGTATAGCCAATGTTTTTCAGGTGTAATTCAATATTCGCCGTGAGTATTAATTCGGAAAGTAGTTGTTTCATGATCAATATAACTTTAGAATTTGGAAAAAATTCTTATTTTGGGTAAAATTTGTGGTTTGGTTCAATTTCATCAACTGTTGTTCAATATTCGGCGTGCGGAAAGTGGTTGTTCGTTGGGGAATATTGAATCAAGACATAATTTCTCATTCAAAGTAGTATATATGTGCTGTTGGCTTGATTTCATGAAGGTTTGCTAGACAATAATTTAGTTACGGCACAGGTTTTGGATTTTTGTTTTTTCCTTTTCTCTTATTTTTCTGGGTTGGAAGAAGATAGTCAGTGCTAGGTTTCTAGTATATGATTATTTTTTTTATTTTTTGGTAATCTCAGTAGTTTTGATGTTTAATCATTGAAGGTAGGTAGTAGTTATGAGTAAGCGGGAGGGTTTTGGAATTTATTTCCACCCTCGTCTGTGTTTGAGCATCTAGTTCAGTGAATTATTTGTCTCAAACACATGAGTCATTTTTGGGATTTTGCTATTAGATATTTTTTTTGCAAATTTAATTTAGGTCCAAAATGGTGGTTTTTTCTGTTTATATGATGACTGGAGCAGTCAATTCATCTTTATTTTTTTGTATTTATATATTTTTGGATTCATATACTTTGAATAAAGATATATCTTATATATGTTATGGTTGAACTGGAATTTTGCTGTAAACTTGCAATTAAGTTAGAAAACTCGATACTTTTGACATATGTTCATATATTGATCAATGAATGCTTGCAGTTTATATTTTCAGGGTTTAAGTACTCAAATCATAGTATTTTGTAGGTATTATTATTCAATGTACATGAATAGGTACCTTCCATGAGTTGAGAGTTCAAGGAGTTCAACTTATATGAGGTAGTACCTGGTTAATTTTTGTGAGTTAGTGAACTAAAAATAATTTTGATGTGCATATATCTTCGTTATGGTGATGCTTGTGTATAATATTTGGTGGGCTTAAGTACTCAAATACCTTGTACATATGCATTTATCTTGTCATTGATATATGTGCATATTATTTTCCAGCAAAATTAGGGTCAATTTTTATGCTCCAGTAAAATTAGGTTCATTTTTGGACACAGAGAAATTTTGGATCTAGACATACCTTACCTTGAAAAAAAAATTTTTGCCATGACTCTTTGAAGAGATAAATTTCTGAGCACTTATATCTTTCATACCATCACTTAGTTCTTTTATAGTCATACTATTTAGGGAGGAATCAAATAATTTGATTCAAAACTTCAAAATTTGTAAGGGACTCGCTTTTGTGGGGTGCGGGTATAGTTCAGCCTGGCTGTCAATTTTTGACGGGATCACTGAAAGGGAAAATATTGGGGGGTCATACTTGGCTGGTAGTGAGCCTACGGGCGATCATAACTTCAGGCCTTAAATGGCGGCTGAGTTTGATTACTGTATTGACCTGAGCTCCTTTTGATCTGTCAGACTAAAGATTTAATCGCAGTGGCAAAATTGGGAACACTCCCGCACAATTTTGGCATTTTTTTTGTGAACCTGCAACACCCCTTACTTTTGAACCCCAGATTTTAAATTATATGATTCAAATTTAACAAGGTGAAATCACTTTGCCGATAGGCTGCTCAGATGGATACGGTTAGGCCGTGAGTAAGGTTCAATTAATGACTTTTCCTAGTTAATCAAATTTGTCCACTAAAAAAATTATACATTAATTAACTTGACTAGCTCAAGAGTTGGGCGCCAGACTTGCCAAAGACAAAAGTCAAAGATAAATAAAATTAAATAAATGTTACCTAGCTTGTATGGGAAGGCAAATAAATATGCAATAAATCAACTTAACAAATTTATTCCAGTTGGAATTAAAATTATTGAACAAGATATAAAAAAATTAACAAATACTAGAAGAGTATTGAACTTCTCTTAAAAGAATGGAAAAATTACATAAAAAGAAACCAGTAATTTTGACTCTGATCAAAATTCGAACATTTACACCTATGATTCCTCCAGTTGTTGGTCACGAATATACCTTCGGAGATCTTGAGCGAGATAGAGGAAGGCTAGTTTCTTGAAGCTGGTCCCAGCGGTTCTAGGAGGAACTTGGTTTCAGCGGTTACGATGAAGATGGTCTGGGGTGGTTCGATAGTTGATTTCAGACCCCCTTATCGGCGTGAATTTAGTTGATCTTCACGGACCAGTGCTGATATTGATGTGCTGTGAGACCTCCCAGGCTACTAGTCCTTCCGTCTCCGTAGATGGGTTCCCTCCGTGGTATATATCATGCGATGAAGATAGGAATCAAAATATGTACAAAAAGGGGAGAACGAAGGATATCCTTTGAACCTCAAGTTTTATGTTTCAAATTTTAATCGAGAGTCAAAAGATAGATGCAAATGATAGCATACAATAAAAATCTCAGTCTATATAAAAGACTGGAAAGTTACAGTGAAAGAACAAAGATAATAAATAGCAATCCAATCTGCTATTCTGGAGTTAAATTTATAAGTTAATTTTAATAATAAAAAAAAAATATTAAAAATGAACAAAATTTAAAACCAAACAAAACAAACCTCACCCAAAACGTGATGTTCAAATTCAGTTAAATTTTGAAACAGGTAAGTTTTGATAAGGTGATTCTATGTACCAGAAGGGTAAAAAAAATTAATGAGGAAAGATATTCCAAAGAAATATAAAAATTTCCTTCAAATTTTACCAGAGAACAAATATAGTATTTTAAAGCAAAATACTATAAAATTGCCAGAGAAAAATCTACTATTTTAAAGCAAAATATTTAAAGGTTGCCAGTGCAAAAATATACTATTTTAAAGCAAGTGCCAAAGGAAAATATAGCGTTATAACCAAAATACTCCAGTAAGCTACAAAAAATATAGGGTTTCTGAACCAAGCTAATAGTCAGAGTAAAAGTATACTCTTCAGCCAAGATAAGAAGAGAGAGACACACGTCTTCCAGTGAGCACGACTCTCTTAGAAAAAAAAAGAAATAATTTTTTAAAATTTCCAGAGATAAACCGAAGAGGAGACCACACGTCTTTCAGTGGGCACGACTCTCTTAGATAAAGATAATGTTAAATAATTCTTTTAATTGAAGAATTTTTAAAGATAACTGAAGAGGGAGACCTCACGTCTTTCAGTGGGCACAACTCTCTTAGATAAAGATAATTTTGAAATAGGGCGGCAATTCCGTTTTCAGATCGATAAACAGGTAATTCTCAAAAATTAGAATGAATCTCCCTGCTCTTGGCGACAAGGTAGTAACTGAAGTGAATTGACTCTGCAACGATAAAAAATCAAATAAGCTACACTGGGAATTGAATGGAGTAATAGATAAAATAAATTTATTAAACGGAAATCAACTTTACGCTTGAGGCATATATTGAATCGAATCGAGTGTTCTGAGACTGTTAGGCCAGAGGTACAACTCTCTCCATAAGCAATTCTTTCTCAAGAGAAAAGAAAATTACTCTCATAAACATATAGTTATGAAATAAAGAAAATTGCTTACCAGAGAGCCGTCCTATTAGGTCACTCCAAACTGTGTCCCAGAACAATCAAATACGCCCTTTGCTTCAATTGGAATCCTTGGAACAAACCGGTGGTCGTGTGAGGTAGGTAAGCTCTAGTCCCTTCGAGATTACCAATTACTTGGTACCTAAAAAAGGCAAAAGCGTAGAACTGATTTCCAATGAAAAAAAAATCAGTTCCCAATATTCGGAACAGATGTTACGTTAGCCACAATATGTAATATGAATGATTTGTCAAAATGGCCGAAATATCTATATTTAACCTTCAAAATTACCATGCGGTATATCCAAGAATTCTAATATTACAAGCCTAAGGAAAAAGAAGAAAATGCTAATCAGCTACAACATTAATTGAAAGATAAAGAGAATAATATTACTCAATTAAACTCCAGCAGTGAAACTTATTCAACTTATAGATCGTACGTACCAAAATCAATTTACTCAGTCCATCTGCCTATCTCGACGTTCAAATCAAGAAAGAGATCGATTATTCCTTCGGTTCGAACAAATCACCAATTCTACCTGGGTTTTTCACAAACTGTTCTTGGTTTTCTCTATTGAAAAAAACTTGGAAAAAACACAGCTTGACGACATGAATACAACTGTCACGATACCATTTTCACGCGACGACAACAAAGGCGCTGTCCCATAGTTCACGATCGGCCGTGACTAATGACCCGTTCCACCGTAAGATAACCGGAATAGTTATGAGAAATTGATTATGTATAAGGAAGTAACGAAAAATTCGTTACAAACCTTATGTTAATTTTTTAGTTTGGTGACACTACAGTTACTCCAGTTGTTGGTGACAGCTGGTTAAATCAAATTGGATGACATTTATATTAATATTTTCTTTTTCACCAGGTGTGGGCTGAATGATGGGTTCCTTGTCCGGATTCGATGGGATCGGTAGTTGTCTCAAATAATCCGGAGACGTGTGGATAAAAATGTTCCTCACCGGTGCAGCGATAACATCCAGCAGCGACGAGGGCATCTTGGCTGGATTATTTGGGAGGGCTCCGATCGTATGGGTTCTTGACCTGGATGTCGTCATCCATCACAACCTATTTCTCCCTCCACTCATTAGTCTGTTATGAATACAGAGAGTAGAAGTTTCAGTTGGTTCATACCAAAAATTTATTATTTTTGAATTTGTTCAAATTATCTTTTTCCTTATCTTATTAGAGTTGTCATGAGTACAACGAGTAAAAGCTTCAGCTTATAATTATAAAAATTTATTTTTTTGAATTATTAGTACCTTTCACTCATTTTGCCTGTCAGTTATACAGGGGGAAAAGGATATTTTGACTCTGTAAATGCTATAATTTGCATATATAATTTTTATCAAAAAAAATATATATATATTTTGATGTAAAAAATGGCAAAGCGCTGCTTTGGAATTTTTTCTGCGGAGAAAGGGGGATGTGTAACGATATATCTGTTACATTTCTTATTGATATGCTCAAATATTTATTTATTCATTTCAATCGTCAATCCCTTTTGAAAATTTTAGCGACATCTAACCGTGGGCAATGGAACAGTCATCACGGCTGAGAATAGTGTAAGCGAACGCAGTCATTCTGACTGCACGAGAATGTTAAAAAGGAATGAGGAGACGATTCTCGCCCTTTTCGAACTAGCTGCAATAGCAATCACTTGCAAACGTGTTCTGAAACTTGTCAGCCATGAGACATTAAAGTAGAATCGGTTCATGTTAATCACCTAATGAATTAAAGCATATTGTCTTTTCTTCTACGAAATTAATTTCAAATCAGTGATTTTGGTGACAACAGGCAAGCTAGGTATGTGAGGAAAATGTATTTGATCATATGAAAAAAATATAAAACCATTTTGGAGTATATTTTTAACGAGGACGTCGGATGTCTCTTCTGAGTTCATCTTCGTAGTTTGTTCAGTAAATTGCATTTAGAGTTATTTAGGTAAATCTGATAATAGATTGCAGTGCCGTTCATAATATATTTTTCCTAAGGAGTTCTGTTAGACTCATGGAACCCATACGTGTATATCGAGTGGAATAATATATTAATGTCAATTTAATCTTATAAGATGGGTTTTTCTGCCTAAGCTTTATTGGGAATTAATGAGGGTTTCACAAGTATATGATATCTCTTACTGTATTTGGTATGATATAGTTAAATAATATATATATATATATGTATATATATATATATATATATATATATATATATATATATATATATATATATATATATATATATATATATATATATATATATTTAGGCATATATTTTATCCTTGAAATTTGGATTATTCTTTGATTACGTATAAATCTTTTTAAAGAGGCATTTGATGACTGATCAAACATAGTTCTCATATGCTTTCTCTTGAATGTCATTGAAATTGAAGTTATTTTCGTAATATTCTGTTTTTTTCAAATATCCTTCGTATTGGCTGTTCAAGACCAGAATAGACCATATTTTCCATATATAAAGCAAAAATCAATTTTTATTCAATCATAAAAATAATTCTTCAATTTCAGAATTGGATATAACTGATTTGTATACTCAATTAATTTCAAATAATAATCTCTTTGTGAGATAACACTCAATTGTAACAACAATGAGTTGAGGAGTGCATTGAAAATATTCCAAGTTTCAAGAAGTAGAATTTTTGTATATCAAATTCTGACACAAACAATATTGTTTTTCATGTTAAATCGCTGAGAACACACTCGATGGACCAGAAGCTGATGCTTGTGTTCACCTAATCGGTCGCCCAGCAGCTATAAGTACCCCCTGATTGCGAGCCAAACCACTTCGTTAAGTCTAGCTAAGTGCTAGACAAGGAAAATACAATCAAGGTACATCGACATCGAAAAAACTGACAGATTCAGCAAACAAAACAATATTAGTTTTCTTACATTGGAATTAAGAATAAATTCTACATTCAAATGTTAAGGAATTGGAAAAGATGTAAATTTTGTAAATAGATTGTTATAAGTTGGTATTTGTTTTATTGTTGTGTTATTTACAGAAGGAAAGTCAATTGATGTGCAATCATTATTGAATAGGGAATTTGGATTTTTGTCCTAGTTTAAATAAAAATTCTGGCATCCATTCAAATTTACAATTTCTAAAACTTTGCTTGAAACATAAAAAATTCGAAACTAGCAAAGCGGTCCAAAGAACTCCACACCGCTCTACACTGAATAGTCTGGGCATTCTATTTCAACAATTTACTTGAATTTTATATATACAGTGCTAGTCAAAAGTCCCCTCCCCCTCTCGTATCTTTTGAACGGGTATACTTATGATAATGAAATTTGGAGGGTGGAAATAAACGGATGTAGGCTTCTCAACTGGTCATAACAGGTGACGCAATAGTCATAAATGACGTCACAAGGCCACTGTGACCAATAATTTTGAATGGGACCCTATGGCAGGTGACAGCTCGTTTGAAAGGTATTGAAAATACCTATTCAGTCATACCAATTTTGTTTGGGTTTCGGCTGATTTTGATTGATAAATTGAAGAAATACGAAAATTATAGTTTCGCATTTAATTAATAAAGATTTTAAAGTACGCCTCTGGTTAATTGTCAAAAAGGTTGACGTTTTTGAATTCTCTACTTGTCAAAAGTGTTTATACCTTGAAAATTTACCTAAGCTATTGTTTAACGAGACGTTTAAGTGTTTACATAGGCAAAATGGTACGTACTGTAGCCGACAAAGTAGCAGCTATCTCAATAATTGGTGAATGTAGAAACAATTTCCATGCAGCGGAACGACTGTTTAATGAGAGGTACCCCGATGGCCCTATAACGAGGGTTTATTTGAGGGAGCTTCTTCAGAAGTTTGAAGCATCAGGTAGTGTTCAAGATGCCAAACGATCTGGTCGACCAACAATTAGTGATGACAAAAAAATTGACATAATTGGAGAAATGGTAGTAAACCCTACTTCTTCCACAGCCCAAGTTGCGTCTATCTGTGAAGTCAGTCAAAGGACAGTACATAGGGTGTTGGCTAAAAACAAATTTCATCCATACAAATTAAAAATGGTGCACCAACTTTCAGATGATGACCCGACCGAAGACTAGAATTCTGTGAAACTATGTCCAATAAAATGAACCAACAACCAGGCTACATACAGACAATTTGTTTTAGTGACGAAAGTACTTTCTTTCTCAATAGAAATGTTAACACTCAAAATGTGAGGTATTGGAGTGACACAAATCCTCACATCTTTCGTGAAAAACATACTCAATTTCCACAAAAAGTAAATGTTTGGGCAGGTATTTTGGGAAACCACATAGTTGGGCCTCTTTTTCTCAATGCTAACTTAACCGGTGAATTGTATCTGGAGATGTTACAAAATGATATTGAGGCGTTAATTCTTGAAATTCTAGAAGATAATCCAGATGAATTCGACAACTTGGAAATAACGTTTCAACAAGATGGTGCTCCTGCACACTATTACGGTGCAGTAAGACGTTACCTAGATGAAGAATATCGTGGTAGATGGATTGGACGACGAGGTTCGATCGAATGGCCAGCTCGGTCACCGGACCTTACACCATTAGATTTTTTTCTATGGGGGTACTTGAAATCTAAGGTTTACGCTACAGCACCTGACAGTATTGCCATTCTGAAACAACGAATTGTTGAAGAATGTAGGGCAATTTCCGCTGACACACTGGGACGAGTACGACAAGAGTTTAGCAATAGGATGCATTACTGCCATGAAGTATATGGAGCACATTTTGAAAACTTATTATAAGAACTGGTTCTTAAATCTTTATTAATTAAATGCGAAACTATAATTTTCGTACTTCTTCAATTTATCAATCAAAATCAGCCGAAACCCAAACAAAATTGGTATGACTGAATAGGTATTTTCAATACCTTTCAAACGAGCTGTCACTTGCCATAGGGTCCCATTTAAAATTATTGGTCACAGTGGCCTTGTGACGTCACTTATGACTATTGCGTCACCTGTTATGACCAGTTGAGAAGCCTACATCCGTTTATTTCCACCCTCCAAATTTCATTATTATAAGTATACCCGTTCAAAAGATACGAGGGGGGGAGGGGACTTTTGACTAGCACTGTATATTGAAAGACCTTTCAGATGGAGTATTCAATTGATAAAATTACCGATTAGGTACGTCACCACGTAAAACCCAGGGACATAAACTATATATATATATATATATATATATATATATATATATATATATATATATAAATATATATATATATATATATATATATATATATATATATATATATATATATATATATATAGTTTATGTCCCTGGTTTTTACGTGGTGACGTACCTAATCGGTAATTTTATCAATTGAATACTCCATCTGAAAGGTCTTTCAATACTGTACTGTATATAACTAGCTGGTGCCCGCGACTTCTTCCGCGTAGAATTTGTATTTTTCCTGGATTTCTCTATGTGATTCCATCTAGCTTCGAACATTAATAGCTGGTGCCCGCGACTTCGTAGGCGTAGAATTTGTATTTTTCCTGGTTTTCTTCATGTGATTCCATCTAGCTCCGAACATTAATTTGACAGTCTGTCAGATTTAATGATTTAAAAATGACGGATTTTCATACAAAGTTTCATCCCTTTTCTCACCACCTTAGGAGTTAAATTTCCAAAAATTCTTCCCTAGTGCTCACCTACAGTGTCAAAGAATCCCACATGCAAATGTTCCCGGTCCTAGCCCCAGGAGTTTGAGCTGTGCGTTGATATGTCAGTCAGTCAGTCAGTTATTCTTTCATATATTTAGATTTCATATGGTGACAATGGATGATAATTGCGAAACTATAACACCTAGCAAATATCTGCATCTCATTATGAATTCTGCAACATCAGTGATTGCCGTGAATGCCTCTTGATACGAAGTATATCTGAAAATCGTAAACTCACTTTTATGTTCAAAACGTCTATGAGATAAGAGGCTTGAATTGTGGAAGCGTTTCCTGGTAACGACATTCAGAGTCGGAGGCTTGAATGAGATTTGTTGATTCTGTCAAACGCATAATATGTTTCATGCGAGAAGAATAACATGGGTTGATTTTCCTCAACGAATTCGAAAGAAATCACTTCGTTAAATGTAATTCATGGGACGCAAGAAATATGAATCTGGCAATGTGAAATATTCATTCAATATTCTCAAGATATATTTCCACGAAAGGTGCAGTTTGGGAAATAACGAAAATGCGAGTGTGAGATTTGAATCCTTGTTGAGTGGCGAGATATTGAAGGTGAATGTAAAAATACTAAGTACCATAGGCAGAATTCTTGTAGTTTGTTGAAATTGCAGATGGTTCAGATAAATCTCCAATATATTTTTTTCAGCCTGATATCATTTCTAGACTTTTTGAATTGAATGTTTTTTCATCTTCATCGTAAATAAATAGTGATCTTCCAGCGAAGCAGGAGAAAATATGAGACAACCTCCGGAGAAACTGTGATTGTTATGGAAATGAAATGATTATGAACTTAAAAGTCAATTGAACACTAGAAGAATGAGAAATCCTCAAAAAAATGGAAAAATATTTTAAACAACCACTGCCCTGTTAGAAACTGTATTCAGAATGCCCAATAGTTAGAATGAGAGCTTCCTCTACCTGACTCAAAACCAAATGGGGTTCCACCTATAGATTTCGAATTTGAACTCCAGGGCAGCTTGAATACCACGAAATGGGTACCGTTGCTATTGTAGTTCGAGAATAGCACCTAGATAATGAGTTTTTGGACCAGTATAAAGATAAAAACATTTGCGTCTATTGGAAATGCTTCTGTGGGAAAGTATGAACAGACTCGATAATGAAACAAATGAATAGATACAAGTAGCTCTTTTGTAGATTTGAGGTCTTGTCAAGGTCTACTAACTGTATCTCCATGATCGACACCACCATGTGGTGAAACTCACGTCTCAAAATATATTCACTTTCATTGAAAATGACAAACGTCCTATTTCCCAAGACAGCTGACTACAAATACAATACAATAGGTGTATGACAAATATCCTACAAAAAACTTGTTTTTCCTTGCGAATACCTTTTAAGACTTCGCACGATTATCCATCAGATGTAATCCAACGTCTGTCGTGGCTAGGAAAGAAGTCATAATACGCGGAAAAACTTGATGAAGCTGTTCAAAACATCACAAACATTCTCTTAGGATATTGTATTCAGGAATATATATACAGTGTGGTCATTTCAGAGTGTCAAAGTGGTCAAAGTGGTCATTTCAAAGTTTCAAAGTGTCAAGTGATTTTTTTAAATTTATTGCACAACCAGAGTTAAGTGAAGTACCCTTATTTCAGAAAATTCAGCAAAATGTTATTGGAGAAAGTTGTTCAGAATTGAAAAATATGCCCACATACCAAAACAAAGCACCCCCAAAATTTTTTTAAACAATAATTTCCCAATTTTTTCTATTTATATTCACCCTAAACACTTCCATAAATTAATTTAAATCCAATAAATTTCGCATCCTTCTGTTCAAATTCAAGCATATTTGTGAAATTACCTCGAATTTTCATTTTTTAGAGAATCCCAAACTTTGTTGTAACGATAATACGAAAAAAATTTCGCAAATTTTTTTGACAAAGTGAAACAGTAGTTATGATAATATGCATATTAAGAAACTCTAATTTGAAGTGCACATTTTTTATTTTGAATGTTTTTTTAAAAAATGTACAAATTTATCGACGAACATGAAATCCTACTAAAATAATAGCGGATAACTATAGAGTAAACAAGTGAGAGTTGAAAGTAAACATACAATAATACAATGTATTGAACTTATTTGAATGTGGGCCGATGGCTCAGCCAATTTTTATTGGCTTATTTTTATCATAACCTAACAAATAACAAATCAAAATAAATTGGATCAGAAAATATTCAAAATGCAAAAAAATATGTGGAAAAAATTAACGAAGCGCCTCTGTATGTCCACATTTTCGTTCAATGCATATATTTGTCTGAATATTAAATTCACTAAGAGTAGATCGCAATACATTTGCTGGAATATTTCTCCAATGAAATCGTATCGAATTTTCAATTTCCTCAACATTATTGAATGAGCGATCCTTGTATACTTTTTGCTTTGAATATCCTCATAATGAAATGGGTGAGATCTATCTGGGATCGGTATTTCGTCCTAACCATTTATCACCAAATTCCCCAATTAAGCATTCAGAAAAAATTCTAGTAGAATGAGCAGGACATCCATCATGTATAAACCATAATTTATTTTGTTTTCGTGAACTTTGTGAATAAGTATCACCATTATGTTTTGGCGACCAAAAAACAGCCCTATTAATTTGTCTATAGTAACGCACCACACGTTTGTTTTTTGGCAAAACTGATTTTCATTGGCAATTATTTTTGTCCGACCACCAACTACAATTTTGGAAACAGACAGCGCTATTTGTTGTGAACGTGGATTAATCCCCAAAAAGAATGTGTGTATTTTTTTTTCAAGAATCATCTTATCAGAACTATTTTTGACACCCGCCTGAGCAGAAATTTCTTGGGTGGATTTTCTAGGGTTTTCAAAAACTGTCCGAAGTACTTCTAATCGATTTTTCTCAGTACATACAGTTTTGGTACGTTCATTATTATATTTACAGTTTGAGACCCTGTCTGTTTGAAATTAATTGAAATTCTGCTTACCGTTGAATAGTGAACTTGTTTGTCTGGATGACGTTCTTGAAAATATCTGCTGCTTCAAACACTGGTTTATAGTTATCTTCACATTTTAAAACTTATTTTGGCTTCTCCACCAACGTTAACTGTCTTGGAGGAGCCATTTGAAATAAAGTAAACTCAATAATCGAACAATAATTATTCAAGAATAACAAATTAATGACACCAAACTGTCATTATGTTTACTTTCAACCCCCCTTTGGTTTCTTCCATGGGTATCCGCGATAGTTTATTAGGATTTCATATTTGTCGAATAATTTGTACAGTTTTCCAATATAATAAACATTAAAAATACAAATTTTGCACTTTAAATTAGAGTTTTTGGATATTTATATTATCATTACTACTATTTTACCTTGTTAAAAATAATGTTTGTGGAAGTTCAAAGTTGTGTTTAATATCGTTGCAACAAACATGGAGTTTGTGATTCCCTATAAAATAGAAAATCTCAGCCAATTTTACAAACATGCTTGAATCTATCCAAAGTTATGAGAAATTGATTCTCAAAAATGATCCAACCTGTGCTCACAACAAGAAGCAAACAAACTTATTACGAATTCAGAAACAGCCAAATCAATTAACACTGAAACAGCGAAGACTTTGACTTTATATAATTGAGTGGCACCTCGATTTCATGCACACGAGCCAACCTTATCCATGATACCAATTGTTTCCTCGATCGATTATCCCAATACAAAATCAGCAACTTTTTTAACGAAAATACTTACTGAGGCATATACTTATCGTATAACGTTCGAAATGTAGCACTGAGAAAATCGTATTTTCGTTTCATCATGTATAGTTATTCTGCTGAAATTCATTTACAAGTCGATGAAAACAAGCATAGTCACCTAGTTATTTGAAAATCAATGAATAAAGACAATTTTCCATCCAGATTTTTCAAAAAATCTGCCATAAAAGGGCACACATATCATAAAAATTACTCACACTACGTAGCGCATACCTCACGAGCATGTCACGTGCGCACAAAACGAACGTGTCCTATGCCCTCTCTGAAAAATATTTCTTTCTGTTTAACACCATTTTTTCCATTTTTCCCCAGGAACTCAAGCATATTTTCCCCTTCAATTATGCAAATGAAAAACGAATATTTTGTGAAATAATTCAATGTCTATTCTATTATGAATCTTATTCGGTCATATTATTAGGCCATTCATTATGACACAATTCTTCCGTTGGAGTGAAAATATCAGTGCAGAGTAGTGGGCGAATGGAACTATTAAGGGTAGTTTTATTTGATATCTTCCAATAGAGTCCCGTGCACCTGTGATATGCAATTAAGCACAAAGTTCCTTATTGTATTAAGAAAGGTATATTGACAATCGAAAGTTCACCCTCCAATTACAGAAATAGGTTTGGTTCATGTAAAAGCTTCGAAATATATTGAATTCAGATGCAAAAGCACCTATTGTTTCTATAATTTATGTACAAAATAGTTTCAAGATCCGTGTTTGCCTAAGAAAATCCAATCCATTGGAAAATAAATACAATATGGTATTGGATCGAAATCAATTTGGAAATTGAGATTTTCTTGAGTTATCAACCTTTTTTTCATGCCTAATGAACTGCAGAGCAATGATTCTCTAAAGACTATGTACATCAAGGAATGCAAGTTACATCTTGTTGTGGTCTTCGAAACATGGATAAACAATAATAATATTGAAAATCTCACATAAATATTTTCATCTAAAGAGGAAAGAGTGAAATTTCTATTTGAATTGAAAATACTGAATTGTATATTTGCCAGAAAAAAAAGGGTCTTATCTCACATTTCCAATAGGAAAAAAATAATCCAATTTTGAATATTAGATTTCATAGAAATACTGGCATCACCACGACAAAACTACTATATATATATATATATATATATATAGACAAATACAATCATGATTCTTTTATCAGGCCAGCGACATTGAAAGAATACTCTTTGTTATTTGGTCAAGCTTTCGGAAAAATTTATTCCTTTTCCTAGACACATATGAACAAAAAGTTGCCATTACAACAAATTCCACAATGAAATTCATGAAATACCTACCAACCTGAGATTAAAACGAAATAAAAATAGAAAACAAACGCTACACGGAGAATAATAAAAAGTTGAACATAACACACGAATTGAATAGCTATTAATATAACGAGATTATTATGCTATTTATAATAGTCGAGGACATTGCTAGGTGACGATCGTTAATAATCGAGTTACATTCAAAGCTTCATCGTATCATTGACAACGGCGATGCGAAAATAAAAGCAACAAGGTTTTATGTCATTTTATTTTGGCATTTCAAAAAGTCATCATTAAAATCATGCAAGATTTTGATATTCCTGACGATATATTAGCTGCAGCCAACACTATAAGGTTGAACTTGCTTCCGGACAAATCTAAAACATTATGAAAAAGAATATCGGCAGTTTTATAACTATCTGATGATCGTGGACGCTGAAGGCAAAGATGTATCCATCAAATTTGAAAACTGTCAAAATATTGTTTTACATTTTCATGAAAAGTAGTTCTGATATTATTTGGTATCTAACGTATTATGCTTCCGTAACTAACATATAAAATTATGGTAACTAATGTATTATGGGTAACTAAGGTTTCATGTAGGTTTTGGTACGTTTATGATGTTAATAATTATTAATAAAGATATCATATAAAAATGTCAATCTTCAATGATACGATAATAGCTATTAATATAACGAGATTATTATGCGATTTATAATAGTCGAGGACATTGCTAGGTGACGAGGCGACAGCCGAGTCACCCGCAATGTCCGAGACGGTGTTAAATCGCTAATAATCGAGATACATTCAAAGCTTTATCGTATCATTGACACGGCGATGCAAAAATGAAAGCAACAAGGTTTTATGTCATTTCATTTTGGCATTGCAAAATGTCATCATTAAAATCATGCGAAATTTTGATATTCCTGACGATGTATTAGCTGCAGCCAACACTATAAGGTTGAACTTGCTTTCGGACAAATCTAAAATCCATTATGAAGGAGAATATCGGCAGTTTTGTAACTCTCTGATGATCGTGGACGCTGAAGGCAAAGGTGTATCCTACAAATTTTAAAACTGTCAAAATATTGTTTTACATGTTCGTGAAAACTAGTTATTTGGTATCTAACGTATTATGCTTTCGCACCTAACGTATTAAATTATGGTAACTAATGTATTATGAGTAACTAAGGTTTTATGTAGGTTTTGGTACGTTTATGATATTATTAATTATTAATGCAGATTTCATATAAAAATGTCTTAATCTTCAATGATACGATAAACATCATAAACGTACCAAAACCTAAATAAAACCATAGTTACTCATTATACATTAGTTACCATAATTTAACACGTTACTTACGAAAGCGTAATACGTTAGATACCAAATAATATAAAACTAGTTTTCATGAACATGTAAAGCAATATTTTGACATTTTTCAAATTTGATGTCAATGTCAAAATCTTGCATGATTTTAATGATGACTTTTTGAAATGCCAAAATGAAATGACAAAACCTTGTTGCTTTTATTTTCGCATCGCCGTTGTCAATGATACGATGAAGCTTCGAATGTAACTCGATTATTAACGATTTAACACCGTCTCGGACAATGTCGTCGACTATTATAAATCGCATAATAATCTCGTTATATCAATAGCTATTCAATTCGTGTGTTATGTTCAACTTTTTATTATTCTCCGTGTAGCGTATGTTTTCTATTTTTATTTCTGTTTTAATCTCGAATTAGTAGGTATTTCATGCATTTTATTGTGGAATTTGTTGTAATGGCAACTTTTTGTCCATATATGTCTAGGAAAAGGAATACATTTTTCCGAAAGCTTGACCAAATAACAAAGAGTATTCTTTCAATGTCGCTGGCCTGACAAAAGAATCATTATGATTGTATTTGTCTATATATATATGACTTATATATATATATATATATATATATATATATATATATATATATATATATATGAAAGAGGGTAATATCGAGGGGACTTTTAAAAACAAAATGGAAGGAATTCAATGGACATAGCCCTCAGAGAAAAGTGCTAACCGTAGACACGTGTTTCGGGCTTTCGGCCCTCATCAGTACGGTGGAGAAGTGCAAGGATGTCACGCAGGTAGCTATAGCTGCCTCCGTGGTGACGTTGGTTGTTGCCCTGGAATTCAGGGTCTACTGACCGAAATCACAAATGAGCGGCTGGCTTCTGTTTGTTGACTCCGTTGATTTGTCGTTTTCTACCAAGTGTTGTTCATCCTTGCACTTCTCCACCGTACTGATGAGGGCCGAAAGCCCAAAACACGTGTCTACGGTTAGCACTTTTCTCTGAGGGCTATGTCCATTAAATTCCTTCTATATATATATATATATATATATATATATATATATATATATATATATATATATATATATATTAAACAGAAAACAATATTTCTCAGAGAGGGCATAGGACACGTTCGTTTTGTGCGCACGTGACATGCTCGTGAGGTATGCGCTACGTGGTGTGAGTAATTTTTATAATATGTGTGCCCTTCTATGGCAGATTTTTTGAAGAATCTGGATGGAAAATTGTCTTCATTCATTGATTTTCAAATATCTAGGTGACTATGCTTGTTTTCATAGACTTGTAAATGAATTTCAGCAGAATAACTATACATGATGAAACGAAAATACTATTTTCTCAATTTGTTATGCCGTTTTTTTTTGTAATGTTCAACTTGAGTTGGTTTTTGGTAATAAGAATGATTTTTTGATTAAGTGATTTCCACGGTTAACCATCTCTTGATAGTGCTACATTTCGAACGTTATACGATAAGTTGGCGTAGAAGGTGTTCAAAATGGTCACTAATGGGATTGAATTCGTCATCATTTGCTGCTGACATTCAATTCTAAGCTTTCTGGTGTCGTACTTTTTTTCCCGTATGGAATACATTTTCTATTCAAGGTAACACTTTTTGAATTTCCGTAGACAACATCATCCCACCTGACATATTCTGCAAAAAAATTATTAGTTTGTACTCGATGCTTTCCATTCCTATCCTATATTGAAGCATTTGGGTATTCAAGCGTAGGCTCATCAAAAACGCTAATTCAGCAAAAAAAGGAATCGCATGTCCTCACGCTTCGATTGATAAAATTTCACGTACTTGCGGTTAAATTCAAATGGAGACCATTATCAGATGTCCCTAGTCCACGAGTCTGCAGTCACGTCTTTGCGTATGTATATAATCAGTTGATAGAATGTGAGTTATTGAATAATATGGCTCCCAAATAAATTTTCTGTGGTAGGATGAAACTGAAATTTTTTCCGATATTTGTGACCAAACAGATGATCACTTCGATCTAGTTTCTTGAAATCACAAACACTTTTTATGTTATATGGAACCCTCGAAATATTTGAAAAAGCATACGTGGATATTTTCAACATATCTCCTTATCAAACTTCTAGTTATTTCAAATTGAAGACAATTTTGGATGTAAATAAATTAGAAATCAATATTGATAATTATTAAAAAAAAAATGGGAAGTTACTTGGAAATTTGATGGAATGGACGATTTTTTTGGAAAAAACAAATATATTACTACAAATGCATGGAATTTACTGAATTTGGGTAGGATTTCAATTTGTTTGGAAATATAAACTGAGTGTTCATGTGGAGTCATCATTCTTAATTGGGCATGTATTCCTCCTCAACTTGAGTAGTGGTGTAATTAGAAATGAATAATGAAGTTACTTTTATGAGGTAAGCGTGAAAGTTGACAAACGACGAAAATAAGCCAGCTACTCATGCCAGCCATGCTAACACACTCCCAATGGTATATTTGTATGAAGAGGTTCATTTTAAATTTGAAATTGCCAATTTTCAGCATGAAAACAGTACCCTCCGTGCTTACCTTGTAAACAAACTTGAGACGTATGTTGCTGAATTATTAATCTGGAGGAAGTTTGAAATTGATCTTTTGAGTAGTTATAGTAATGCAAAATAATACCCATCTCGACCCTTCATAGGAAAAGCAGCGTAGAGTTTCAATTAATATTCGGGATATCTGAATAATTTTTTACTATAGAAATACGATGCAACTCGATTTCATTGAAATTAAAAACCCCAAAAGAATTTAGGAATCAAGTCGATAACACCATCCACTGTGTCCTGAGAAACTATCAAGTCATTTCTAATTACTGTCACTATCTCACTCACACACATCAGTGTATTTGATAAGAATATATTGTTTGTGAAATGTTTAATAATAAATAATATTACCAGCAGGCATCACAGTCTACAGTTAGTAGAAAACATGGAGATAATGGACATGTAAAAAATATTTACAAACCAGTAAGAGATTCTTGCTCGGCAAATTGCAGAGGAAGAAAATAACACGAGAAAACTATATAGTCTAAAATGTTTTAGGGAAGGCATGATGTAAGCAAAAAATATTGGTTATCTATTCAAGTTATACAAAACCAAATATACCTCCATTGATGACATTTGAAAGAATTTCAATTGGAATTACGAGTCAAAATTAAATGAAAGGATAATAGTTAGTTGTACAGAGGAGTTTCAAAAAACGGTCCCCAGTTTCGTAATAGCAGGTGTCGGAAGTGGGGATTTTCAGTGATTATTTTTCCGACCCAAATATCGACCAATAGAATTGCACCATTCGACGTCACGTGGTACAACCTACATGGTATTATACTGATAATTTTTTGAAAATTTTCTCTGGTAGTTGCTATATATAAAAAACAAAACATGATCCAGTCAAATTAACCACACTTCAAACTGACAGGTTGAATTCAATTGTGACAATTGGAGATTTTGCATGAAAATGAGTCGATTTGGAGTTTGTTCTCTGTCCACCATCGATAAAAAAAGTCAAGGAAATTTCCCATTAATACGGAGAGGCAAAAAAAACAGTTTGGAACCAATTTATCACTTTTTTTGGGACGGAAAAATAATCTCGTACATACTTCAAAATATCTGAGCTTTTCTCAAGATTCTGCAACAATAAAGTCGTCAAGTTAAAAACACTCGCTTGCGCTCGTGATTTAACCTGAAAACTGACTCCTATTGTTTGTAACTATCAGGGAAATACCGATAATGAAGCCGGATTATTAAGTGACTATTCGAGGATAATTGGTGAATACGAGAAATACAGCTCACGAAGAGATGGGGACCATAATGGAAATGATCCAGCGGCAGTTCTTCGAGGGGAAGGAACAGAGACAGAAAGAAAAACAAACTAGTAGAAAGAGATAGAAAGAAAAACTAATTGAGGAGGTACGTCGACTGCGAGAAAAGCATGCGGAAAAAGAACGTCGACAGAGAGAAAAGCAAGAGGAAGAGGAATGGCGGCGGATGAAAAAATAAGAAAAAAATGATGGGTTGCAGGAAAATTTCTGGAAAGTTCTGGAAAAAAAAACAGGGAACGAGAATATCATAAATCATTTTTCTAGCGGATGTTCCAGAAAACCGAGGGTCAAATCGTAGGCCTGAAAGAAGTAACATGACAAAAGGGGATTTGGTGGCAAAAAAAGAACACAAAAAGAAGTGTGAACGCTGCGAGAAGAACTAGGAAAAAAAAATTGCTCCACTGAAGATCCAAGAGCAGCATAACGGGATTGCCACATCGCACAGTTCTGTAAAGCCACCGACTCTTGATAAACAGTCGCCATGATCCATGTATCGAAAACATTTTGAAGCGGCGGCCATGGCCAATGGATGGGATGATGAAAAGAATGGCACTTATAGTGGCTTTGAGGGGACCTACTTCAGCAATGTTAGAGACCGTCTTAGAAGACCCAAATCATTGCTGCTTCAGACTTGAGATATGGCAACCAATATCGAGAGCACCCATATGGAGCAAAGTTGAAAACACATGTGTAGAAATCGCGTGAAAGTCTGTAGCAGACGTGCAACAACTCATCCAGCTTTTCACCGAAATGTCCTGGAGAATTTCAAGGTACAGTTGAAGAAGCAGGTTTTCATTGATAGATTGAGGGATATCGAAATATTAAGGACTCTTAGATTAAAAAGCTCCAAGAAATACAATGAAGCTCTAGTTCGATTCTTGGAAGTGAAAACGGCTTTCAACAGCTCAAGGGGGAATTGAGAGCGCTATTGATGGAAGAGCCCCTAACAAGAGACAGGAAGTGACTGCATAAATGAGATGTTTAGTAGGATACTAGAAAAACTGGAGCACAGGAAAAGCAGGCCTACCAACTAATCAAGAGGAAACTACCTCAGATATGGTGAGAGCAGACATTTCAAGAGCGATTGTAGGGTGAGGGTACCACGGTCGTCATCACCTACCAGCACACCCCCACGTTCCTACTCACTTGCGAGGACAGGACCATCTAGAGAGTCACCGAACAGATACCAGGAAAACTGAAATTATTCAGCATATCTACGTCAACAGCATAACACGGACCACCGATAGTACGACCATAAGACGAAACGTGAACCAAGGAGACGTCATATGCATCATAGACTGGTGCCTCCGTTTCGCTGATCTGCAGCGATATCCTAGAACCAGACAGCGTAAGACCGCTCACATCCAATTTCGACCTACGAATGGTCACTGGAGACAATGCACCGATACGAGAGGAAGCAGACATCACATGAACACACGGATGACTACGAATAATGGGAGGATCTGATCAGGGACTATGGATTTTCTGTAGATGGTGATCAGACAACCATGAAATTTGCAGAAAAATATTTTATTTTAACATCACCATTCGACAGGGGCATTCTGTGAAACTGCGGATAGCCAAAACTGTCATGGTACCTAGTTCATCTGAGAAGATCGGAGAGGCCTGATTGAGAGAAGACCTTGGATGCTGCGTTGGGATAGGAGAGCCATGTGAGGAATACCCCAGTGAGTTATAACTTGCATGAGCCCTCATTAGGACAAAACAAGACATCCCTGTGAGAATTGTCAAATAATGATGGAATAACAGTCCGAAAAACAAAATTGAGAGTATGTGAGCCAGTGGAGTGGGTAGCAGATTGCGGAACTAACGGACATCCGCACAGAGAAAACACTTCTGATGACATACAACCATAAGGAAATTCTCGAAAACTTTGTCACCGAAGGAATACGAAGCCGCCAAGAAATTCATTGTCAAAAAAGTTACGTATTCGAGTACACAGGATCACAGAAGTGCAAACTAACTTGGTACAGCACAGGATAGATACTAGTCAAGCACATCCAATTAGTCGAGCACCAAGAAGATAACCTGATTACTATTGTTTCGGACGTCCATCGTCTTAATGTATTTAAAAGGTTTTCACGACGTTTCGAATGCTTGTATCTGCAATCGTCTTCAGGTGAATACTGACAAGTTTAGGTGCTACTTACCAATTTATATTACTGTCGGCGCAATGATGCGTGCAATTCCGCCATGTGCAGCGGTGCGTGAATTTTCGCGCGGTGTGGTGGTGCGTGAAGTTTCGCGCCTCTGCAGCCCGCCAGAAAGAGCAATCAGGGGTTTCCATACGTTTTTGATCTCAACGCTTGGTTGACTAAAGGCGTTATTGGCTTCGATGTAGGCGGACTCTTTGAACTTTCGTTTGAACCAATGCTCCTCTCTATGTAGAACACTTGCGTCGTCCCATAGAACTCGATGGTGCTCAGTCCAGGCGTGGTCAGCGATTCCCGATTTTGATGTTTCTCCACGTTGAGTCCATTTCTTGTGCTCATCCAATCTTACCGATAACGGTCTCTTTGTCTCTCCAATGTAGGAATCTCCGCATTCACATGGAACTTCATAAATGCAATTCTTACTGATTTCATTTTTGTTGTCAGGTTTGGTCTTATCAGGAAACCCATAAAGTACTGCCGGATTGGAAGCAGCTCTTGATGTTGAACTTGTTTCCGATCCGTCTGATCTTCTCGGAGACACCTCTGATGTACGGAAGGCAGATCACTGTGCTTTGTTGTTGCTCTTCAGATGTCTTCGTTCTCCGGAGTTGTTTCAATACTTCTTCTAGGAGTTTCTTGGGATATCCATTCCGGTGGAGGTCCTCTCTGATGTGGTTTAATTCGGCATCCAGTGCCTCCACGTCGTTGCATAGGTGCGTCGCAGACATGCCACTGAGACCGATCACCAGCTCACGGAACTCACCAACCTACAAGTTATCGAAATACCTCCTACCGATACTACAACCCTTACAAGGAAATAGCAGTTCATACGTCAAGAATTCCAAGCACTTCGCTGACACCATCACAGATGTTGAACTTGGACCAGAAGATCGTTTCATCAGCTTCGACGTGGAGAGCCTTTACACCAATGTCCCTATAGAGGAATCTCTCAGGATCATCAAAGGAAACTCGAAGAGGATGACCAGCTGCACGAGAGGACTGACCTTCCTACCCACCAATTGGAATTACTGCAGTGCTGCCTACAGAACTCATATTTCCAGGAAAGGACCGATTCTTCTCAAGTCGACGGACTCCCGATGGGATCTTCCCTTTCTCCAATCATCGCCAACATATACATGGAGTGGTTCGAGGAATTGGCTATACGGAGGCAGAATACAAACCAAAGCTGTGGTTGAGGTACGTGGATGACACCTTCATTGTATGGAATCACGGAGACGAACATCTCCAGGATTTCTTCTCAGGGATCAACAGAATCAGGGATTCGATCAAGTTCACGATGGAGATGGAAACCAACAGTACCTTACCCTTCCTCGATGTGAACGTTGAGAGAATAGGCAACGAAATTCGCACCTCCGTCTACAGAAAGAAGACACACACGGGGCAGTACCTCAGTTACAGCTCCAACCATCCGAGTTCGACGAAGAGGGATAGTGAGAACATTGGCGGAGAGGCGACGCACCTATGCAACGACGTGAGTCACTGGATGCCGAATTAAACCACATCAGAGAGGACCTCCACCGGAATGGATATCCCAAGAAACTCCTAGAAGAAGTATTGAAACAACTCCGGGAACGAAGACATCTGAAGAGCAACAACAAAGCACAGTGATCTGCCTTCCGTACATCAGAGGTGTCTCCGAGAAGATCAGACGGATCGGAAACAAGTTCAACATCAAGAGCTGCTTCCAATCCGGCAGTACTTTACGGAGTTTCCTGACCAAGACCAAACCTGACAACAAAAATGAAATCAGTAAGAATTGCATTTATGAAGTTCCATGTGAATGCGGAGATTCCTACATTGGAGAGACAAAGAGACCGTTATCGGTAAGATTGGATGAGCACAAGAAATGGACTCAACGTGGAGAAACATCAAAATCGGGAATCGCTGACCACGCCTGGACTGAGCACCATCGAGTTCTATGGGACGACGCAAGTGTTCTACATAGAGAGGAGCATTGGTTCAAACGAAAGTTCAAAGAGTCCGCCTACATCGAAGCCAATAACGCCTTTAGTCAACCAAGCGTTGAGATCAAAAACGTATGGAAACCCCTGATTGCTCTTTCTGGCGGGCTGCAGAGGCGCGAAACTTCACGCACCACCACACCGCGCGAAAATTCACGCACCGCTGCACATGGCGGAATTGCACGCATCATTGCGCCGACAGTAATATAAATTGGTAAGTAGCACCTAAACTTGTCAGTATTCACCTGAAGACGATTGCAGATACAAGCATTCGAAACGTCGTGAAAACCTTTTAAATACATTAAGACGATGGACGTCCGAAACAATAGTAATCAAGTTACCACATCGTCTACAACCTTCAAACAAACGTAAGAAGATAAATTTGTCAAACAACAGAAGGCGCTTGTTGAGAAAATGACTATGAAAAGTCCGCCCCGGTGGTACTAGTTTCCAAAAAGAAAGGATCTACAGAATTTTGTGTAGATTATAAGAAATTGGATGACGTCACAAAAAACGCAGCAGGCTCGAAATGGTTTTCTACGCTGGACCTGAAGAGCGGATTCTGGCAAGTGGGCATACATGAGAACGACAAGGAAAATACTGCGTTTATTACTAGTAGCGGACTGTATCAGTTCACCGTTATGCCTTCCGAACTCTATAATGCTTCGGTGACCTTCGAAAAATTGATGGAGCTGATATTGCATGGACTCACTTGGAAAACTTGCTAGGTGTACCTGGATGATGTTATGGTTATGGGAAAAAATTTAGAAAGAACATCTAGCCAACCTGTGTGAAGTTTTATGTCGTCTGAGAAGTGCCAACCTCAAGCTGAATCTTCCAGGAGCAAGTGGATTTCTTGGGCCACACAGGAGGGATTCATACGAACGAATCGAAAATGCAGGCTATTCGAGACTGGCCGAGGCCAAAAGCTGAGCACGAAATGAGGACCTCCCTAGCCAGTGTACGTATCACCATCGTTTTGTGGAAGGACATCGCAGTTCTCCTATATGAGTTGATAAGAGATCGGGTCAATTTCCATTGTTCTATCAGATGTGATGAAACATACTGCATGTTTGAGGTAGCGCTTTGTTCATGTCCAATCTTGGCATGGACACAGCAAAGAGGTCTCTTCATACTGGACACCGATACAAGTAATTCAGGACTGGAAGTAGTGTTATCACAGATGCAAGATAGCCAGAAAAAAGTCATCAATACTACAGCAGGATGTTCAAGACTGAGAGGAGCTACTATGTCATCAGGAAGAAACTTCTAGCAATAGTCCAGTAGATCACTTCCCCAAATATCTATATGGAAAGGAGTTCATCATTAAAACCGATCATGTTGCCCTGAAATGGTCACTGTAGATAAAAATCCAGAAGGAGAAATCACTGAATGTATAGAAAAGCTGAACCAGTTCCATTTCGAAATCAAACATCGCCCAGGACGACTACATAGTAATGCTGATGCCTTATCCAGGAGAATGTGTCCAGAAGTCTACAAGCATTACCAGCGTATTGAATGCCATGAAGGAGTCGCTGATATTGGACTCACAAGACTGTTAACTGGAGACGAATGTATCACCGCACAGATGAGACAGGATCAAGAAACCTATCCAAATGCTGGGGACTTTCCACATTGGAAAGGGGACGGGAACTGGCAGACCTTCTTGGAGATATATTTTGGATAGAGATCCCATCTTCAGGGCAATGTGGGCACAATGGGATTCAGTGGTTGTGGAGAATTGACTATTCGAACGGGTATGTGAGTCAGCTGATGAGAGGTCATCAATTTCCCAATTGGTTCTGCCCAGTATGAGGATGAGAGAAGTCTTGAAAAATATTCACGAAGGAAAATCAGGAGAACATCTGAGAGTCGATAAAGCTTTGAACAAGATCAGGCAGAGATTCTATTGTGTTCAATGTCGGGACGATGTGGGAGGCGGGTACAGAAGATGTGCAGCGTGCGGCTGCCACTTGAGGTCCCAAAACGAAGTCCAGGAGTGGTATGCGCACCATTCGAACAGATTGCTATTGATGTAGCTGGTTCCTTTCCTTTAACGAACGATGGCAACGAATACATCCTCGTTGCCAAGGACCATTTCAGCAAATGGGAGGAATCCTATGCCCTTCCAAACCAGGAAGCATCCACAGTAGCCAGATTCTTGGCGAACAATATGTTCTCAAGATTCAAAGTGCTGATGGAGCTGCATCCCAGCCGAGGAAGGGATTTCGAGTCAAAGTTATCCAAAAAGGTATGCGAGCTGATGAGTATCAACAAGACCAGAACCACGGCACTTCAACCCCTGTCAGATGACATGGTCGAGAGATTCAACCATACTATGGGAGAGCAAATTTTCAAGGTAGTGGAAAAGCATAAAGAGGACTGGGACAGTCACCTTACATTATTTCTGATGGCATACAGAGCAGCCGTACATGATTCAACCAAGATCACCCAGGCTAGCATTATTTCAGAACAAAACTTTGCTTAACCTGGTACTTGGTCCAGTTCACCGAGCACTCAATAGGTAGAGCTCAGAAATATCAGATGAACTGGGGGACAGTTGAAAATTCACGAAACCTCTCGTAAGAGGTTGATACTGCCCAGTAACGGGATGAAAGCCCATTATGATTCGAAAGCTAATTCAGAAGGATACAAAGGATGTGACAAGGTTTGGCTGTACAACCCACGACGAAAAAAAGGTGTATCCCCAAACTAACACCGTTTTGGGAAGGACCGTGCGAAGTAAAAATGGGGATCAACGACGTGGTTCAAAGAATCCAGCGCATCCCTAGGACTAAGCTGAAGGTTGTTCACTAAGAAATACTGAATCCTTATCATGGTGAACCAATGACTTTTGATCGGAACGATCAAAATTGAAAGGGGGCAGTACAACCGTCGACCTAGATTCGTCAGCCAGGCCGTCGGAAATTCCGATTATTCGAGTACCGCCTTTCAAAAATTTTATATTATATATCAGGCCAAGAATTTATATTGCTATCAATAGGAGGTGGATGTGTGTGACCCAAATATAGGATGTATCCTGTTTCAGGTTCTTCAGGGTAACCTGGTGGATGTAGGAAATGACCTTTTTGGATTGGCCTATTTTGAATCCTCTTAATATATTTTGCAAAGTGAATAACATTGATTTGATTGATTTTGACAGTTGTAAGATTTTGGAGGATATAAGTTTTGCTTTCGAATCGAATAGTCAATTCATTTAGTTTTTCTCATTCCAATTAGTTTATTCAGCGTTATATTAAACTCCATTCAGGGTTGATATATAGTTCCACCGGGTAGGTGGTTTTCTATGAAGAAGTTCCTTCATTTTTTGGCGACCGTGACAGGACTTCCCAAATGGAGAAAATTAAGAAAGCCCGATCTGCGAAGAGAACTGCTTTCACGAAGATTTGTAATGCCATGATGGATATGCTAGCAGAAGATAATCCAGACTCAGTTGAAATAGAAGGAAATCTCAGAATGTTGGATCGGAAGAATGAAGGTCTTTGAACGAAGAAATGTATGATGAACTTTTGAAAGGTGATTGTACTCCAGAAGATTCAGATTCAGAAATTGCAGGAGTTGATGATTACTCTCACAAATATAATAAACTGAGAATAAGAGGGGAAAGGCTACTCAGAAAAGAAGCAGCCGATAGTGTTTCTGAAAATAATGATTCTAATATTCTACGAAAAAAATTAAAACTTCCCAAGATAGAATTTTGTAAGTTTGGTGGTGACATAAAAGGTTGGTTATCTTTTTGGAGCCAATTTCGAAGAATACACACGAGGATAAAGCTATACAAAATTAGGATGAGTTTCAATATCTCGTTCAGGCAACAATACACGATTCCAGAGCAAGACAGTAAACAGTTTTCCGCTTACCGGAGAAAACTATCCGATAGTTATAGAGAGCTTAAAACCACGATTCGGAAGGAATGATCTTCTAGTAGAGGTGTATGTGAGAAAGCTGTTGTCACTAGTTTTGAACAACATGCACAAGAAGATTGAATTGTCCGATCTATATGATAGTATGGAATCACAACTGAAAGCTCTTGAAATGCTGGATGTTACCTCTGGAACATGTGCGGCTATGCTATACCCCATGATTGAGTCCTGTTTACCTGAAGAAATACTGAGAGCCTGGTAACGTAGTGAATTTTGTTCCAGTAAGTCTACGTTGAAAGATCGTCTCAAAAAATCAATTGAATTTCTCAAAGAGGAAGTAGAAAATGAAGAAAGGATATCATAAGCAGTTGCCGGATTCGATATTGAAAACAGTCCTGAAAGAACTATTAAGAATAAGGCTGTTTCGAAACATGCTGGAGTAGTACCTTCTGCGGCAGGTTTATTGAATCAAAAAACTCCTATGAAATGTATTTTCTGTAGTGGAAACCATACATCAGCTGATTGTGACGGTAATAAACTCACTCACGGAGAAAAATCACACATTTTGAAAGTGAAAGGCTGTTGTTTCATATGTTTGAAATTTGGGCATATGGCAAGAAAATGCCGTGTGAAATTGCAATATCCCACATGTGATGGAAGACTTACAGCTGTCATGTGTGATCATGAAAAAGCAC
This sequence comes from Gonioctena quinquepunctata, assembly GCA_018342105.1. Classification (NCBI taxonomy): domain Eukaryota; kingdom Metazoa; phylum Arthropoda; class Insecta; order Coleoptera; family Chrysomelidae; genus Gonioctena; species Gonioctena quinquepunctata. Next base: position 53,666 of record JAFIRS010003388.1, read on the forward strand.
AATCGAAAGACATTTCTACTCGAAGCGAATCACTTTCCAATCATACTTACGGAGAAGTTTTTCTACAGACTCTTTAGGAAAGTGATCAGTGACAGAAAAACTGTTTCGTCGTGCCGTGATAGATAGTGGTTCCCAACGATCTTATATTTCGAAAACTTTGTCTAGTGAAATGAACTATGAACCTGTTCGAAAAGAAAATATTGCTCATCCATTATTTGGTGGTGCACAGTCAGACTGCATTGAACATACTTGTAACCGTGTCAAACTGAGCAATTTGAATGACAAAAATGTTTGTGACTTTGAAGTTTCAGACCAAAATGTCATTTGCAATAATCTGAAATGTATTATACGGGGTCCTTGGATGCACGAACTTGAACTGTTGGATATTATGATTAGTGAAATTTCAATCGGGGCTGATGTAGCGGGAAAATTATCGACTGGAGAAAGATATTCTTTGAATTGTGGGTTGGTTGCAGTCAAGACCTCCTTAGGATGGACTTTGATGGGACAAATTCCCCAAACTATTCATCAATGTTAGTTACATCTCTGTTTCCTGGCAATTCGTCAATTTCTGAATTATGGGAATTGGATGTACTTGAAATAACTGATTCCAAACAACAAATAAATAAAAAAGAGGAGGAACAAGCAGTAATGACTCATTTTCTTGAAACAGTTATTGTCAACGATGAACGGAGGTATGAAGTCAAGATGCCTTGGATTGAAGGACATCCTCCATAACCGATTTATTCAGATATGGCAAAGAATCGACTCGTGAATGTAGCTACCAAACTCAGATGTGAAGGATATTATGAAACATATCATGAGGTTTTCAATGAATGGATGCTGGAGGGTATAGAAGTGCCTGAAGAAGAAATTTCAGATAAAGGTTTATATCGTCCTAATGGACATGTCCTGAAGTTGAGCAGTTCGAACACTAAAATTCGCTGATAGATAGTGGTTCCCAACGATCTTATATTTCGAAAACTTTGTCTAGTGAAATGAACTATGAACCTGTTCGAAAAGAAAATATTGCTCATCCATTATTTGGTGGTGCACAGTCAGACTGCATTGAACATACTTGTAACCGTGTCAAACTGAGCAATTTGAATGACAAAAATGTTTGTGACTTTGAAGTTTCAGACCAAAATGTCATTTGCAATAATCTGAAATGTATTATACGGGGTCCTTGGATGCACGAACTTGAACTGTTGGATATTATGATTAGTGAAATTTCAATCGGGGCTGATGTAGCGGGAAAATTATCGACTGGAGAAAGATATTCTTTGAATTGTGGGTTGGTTGCAGTCAAGACCTCCTTAGGATGGACTTTGATGGGACAAATTCCCCAAATGGATATTCCAAACTATTCATCAATGTTAGTTACATCTCTGTTTCCTGGCAATTCGTCAATTTCTGAATTATGGGAATTGGATGTACTTGAAATAACTGATTCCAAACAACAAATAAATAAAAAAGAGGAGGAACAAGCAGTAATGACTCATTTTCTTGAAACAGTTATTGTCAACGATGAACGGAGGTATGAAGTCAAGATGCCTTGGATTGAAGGACATCCTCCATAACCGATTTATTCAGATATGGCAAAGAATCGACTCGTGAATGTAGCTACCAAACTCAGATGTGAAGGATATTATGAAACATATCATGAGGTTTTCAATGAATGGATGCTGGAGGGTATAGAAGTGCCTGAAGAAGAAATTTCAGATAAAGGTTTATATCTTCCTAATGGACATGTCCTGAAGTTGAGCAGTTCGAACACTAAAATTCGCCCAGTATTCGATGCTTCGGCAAAAGTCAGAAATCACCCCTCCCTAAACAATTGTTTGGAAAAAGGTGGGCATCTGATTGAAATGATGACATCAATTTTACTGAGATTCAGGTTGCACAAGATAGGCATGGTCTCTGACATGAAGAAGGCTTCTTTACAAATAAGCTCAACTCCTGGCTATAGAGATTTTCTGAGGTTTTTTTGGTATTCCGAAGATAATCAGATTAAATATTATAGACATTGTAAAGTTGTTTTTGGAGTCACCTGTAGCCCTTTTCTCCTCAGTACTGTCATCAAATTTTCATCTCCTACAAGTTTCCAGGAGGAACCAAAATAACCATCCATTATATTCTCCTTGGGTTATTTAGAAGCTGAAGAAGAGTTTTCACGTCGATAATTGCGTTACTAGTGTCGACCATTCTGATGATCTAGATATTTTTATCGAAGAAGCAAGTAGTCTCATGTTAGATGGCAAATTCGATTTACGAGGATGAAAACATTCTATTTTGAACCCTCCAGAAGATGTGAACAACAATGGCCAGTTCACATCAGTACTATGTCTGAATTGGGATGAGAATCGAGATGTGCTGTTTCTTGGTTGTGAATGTTTCAGAGAAAGTACTCTAGAAGTTGTCACTAAATGAATAATCCCATCGGATTCAGCAGCCCTGTTTCTCTTTTTCCTGAAATATTGCTCCAAAGAATTTGGCAGATGGAAATTGGTTGAGATACTGGAATTGAGGGTGATATCAAAATATCATTTCTTCGTTGGTTCGAGGAATTGAATATTCTGAAAAGTCTGAATTTACCAAGATGGTTGGGATATCGTCCCGATTTCAGAGCTGCACATTCACATATATTCTGCGATGCGAGTCAAGATGCCTATGCAACAGCCGTATTTCTGAGACTGGAAATGAATGATACAGTTGAAGTCAACTTGATAAAGGCAAAAACCAGAGTTTCAGCAGTGAAAAAACGTAGCATTCGAAGATTAGAGTTGATGGTAGCAATAATTGGAGCTAGGCTGTCCCATTCGGTTAGACAGAGCATAGATATAGAGAATGTGACGATGTATTAGTGGACTGATTCCACAACTGATTTATCTTGGATTGAGAGAGAAATCCGTAACCACACCGACAAATATTCATGGTTCCATGTTCCTGGGGACTGTAATCCCGCTGCTCAACCTTCTCGGGGATGTACTCCAAAAAGTTGTTGGAACTGAGATGGTGGGATCGACTTATAAGGTTGGTGAAACAACTTTTGCGAAAAGTTTTGGGTAGAGCTTGTTCAACTCATTGAGTATTGTCGACGATTTTGTGTGACTGCGAGTCGGTGCTGAATACCAGGCCTATCACTCATGTATCAGAAAGTACGTCTGATTTGATACCCCTGACATCGAATATGTTTTTGAAAGATATGAGACCTAATTTTGGACTTACTCACGAAGGTCCAGATGATGACGTCATTGAATCGACTGATTTGAATAAACAAATTAGATATCGACAGATGTTGAGGAAACATTTACGAAAAAGATTTCGAAGGGAGTATCTAGGCGAGCTCATTCTTCATTCGAAAAAGAACGTGGCCGAAAATTCTATCGGAGTTGGAAGTATTGTGTTGATTGGGAATCATAATACAAAACTACTTGATTGGCCATTGGCTATTGTGGAAGATCTTCTACCAGGTAGAGATGGAAATGTACGACTACTTCGTTTGAAAACAAAGTCAGGGCTTTTATTGAGGGCTATTCAGCGTGTGTGTCCATGATAAGTTGAAGAAGAGGATGTTCAAACATTAGGAAGAATCAGAACAGCTGAGAAAATCATTGTCCCTATCCCAATGGAATCGAAAGATTTTGTTGAAGAAAAGGAACACGAACCTGATTCAAAATCCACAAAAAATGAGGAAAACTTCTTTATATAAGAGACCACGCCTATCTTGTGCAACCTGAATCTCAGTAAAATTGATGGTATCATTTCAATCAGATTCTCACCTCTTTCCAAACATTGGTTCAGGGAGGGATGATTTCTGACTCTTGCCGAAGCATCGAATACTGGGCCAATTTCACTGAGATTTGTGTTGCACAAGATAGGCGTGGTCTCTTATGTGAAGAAGTTCTTGATACAGGCAAAAACGAGAGTTTCACTAGTAAAAAAAGTTAGCATTCCAAGATTAGAGTTGATGGCAGCAACAATTGGAGCTAGGTTGTCCCATTCGATTAGACAGAGCATAGATATAGAGAGTGTGACGATGTATTGGTGTACTGATTCTACAACTGTTTTATCTTGGATTAAAAGAAATGAGATATGGAAACCTTTTGAACGGATCAGAGTCCAAGAAATCCGTAACATCACCGACAAATATTCTTGGTTCCATGTTCCTGGGGACTGTAATCCCGCTGATCTACCTTCTCGAGGATGCACTTCGAAAAAGTTGTTGGAACTGAGATGGTGGGAGCGACTTATAAGGTTGGTGAAACAACTGTTGTAAAACGTGTTGGGTGGAGCTTGTTTAACCTATGAAGAATTGTCGACGATTTTGTGTGACTGCGAGTCGGTGCTGAATTCCAGGCCTATCACTTATGTATCAGAAAATACGTCTAATTTGATACCCCTGACACCGAAAATGTTTTTGAAGGATATGGGACCTAATTTTGGACTAACTAACGAAGTTTCAGATGCTGACGTCATTGAATCGACTGATTTGAATAAGCAAATTAGATATCGACAGAAGTTGAGGGAACATTTAGAAAAAATATTTCAAAGGGAGTATCTAGGCAAGCTCATTCTTCATTCGAAAAAGAACGTGGCCAAATATTCTATCAGAGGTGGAAGTATTGTGTTGATTGGGAATGATAATACAAAACGACTTGATTGGCCACTTGCTATTGTGGAAGAACTTCTACCAGGCAGAGATGGAAATGTACGACTTCTTCGGTCAAAAACAAAGTCAGGGCTTCTATTGAGGTCCATTCAGCGTGTGTTTCCATTAGAAGTTGGAGAAGAGGATGTTCAAACATTGGGAAAAATCAGAACAGCTGAGAAAATCATTGTCCCCAGCTCTATGGAATCGAAGAATTTCATGGAGAAAAGGAACACGAACCTTAGTCAAAATCCACTGCTACTCGGTATGGGAGAAAAATAATTACACCAAAAAGATTCCAATGTTGAGTCACTCCTTAGAAAATCATGTGACTTAAGGTGGGAGAATGTAGGAAATGACCGTTTTGGATTGGCCTATTTTGGATCCTCTGTGTATATTCTTAAAGTGAATAGTATTGATTTGATTCATTTCGACAGTTGTTAGATTTTTGGAGAATATGAGTTTTGCTTTCGAATCGAATAGTCAATTCATTTAGTTTTTCTCATTCCAATTAGTTTATTCAGCGTTATATCTCTAAACTCCATTCAGGGTTGATATATAGTTTCACCGGGTAGGTGGTCTTACACAAAGAAGTTGGTCCGAGGGTATGTTGTGGAGAACTGATTCTTGTAGATGTATTTGACTGCCTCCCGAATTTTCACTGTTGGTAGTAGTAGGGATTGGCCACAGATGTTGTGCACATTGGTATTTCGGGACGTATGGAAACTACATCTTGATTTTTGTATCTTCGCGAAAGATGGCTATGTAGAGGGTGGCATTCATTTGTTCAACGATTTCATCTTCAAGCACGATTGGGACTGGCTTACTGGCTCATAAAGTGGTGGTTCTTTCGCTTTCAATTGTAGGAGTTGGTGTATGCAGTTATTCTGATTGGAGTGCTGTTGAAGTTTTCCAGTGTTGTAGTAGTACATTGGAGTTGTATTTCTGCATTCAATCAATGAATCAATCAAATATGCTTTAATATCGAAAGAATTAGATTCTCATTGACAAAGCTAGGAGGTGATTATAAAATAGTTATAAGCATTCGGTATCGCGATACTGATAGAGGTTCTCATTCATTGCCAGAAAAAATTTGGTAGGGATCAGATTAGTATTGGTTTTGGTAGGGATCGAATAAAAGTGTAAGTGTGAGTAGATTTCAGGAAACATTATAGAGAAGTTGATTAAGAATACTATCTTATCGTTCGAATGGTGGGATTCAATTTTCAAAATTCCGTAATATTCATGTAAAGTAGAATTTTCATTTCCAAACTGAAGTTCGTTTGGTGATGTAGGAGTGTTTGAATGATAAACTCCAAATAGGTGAATGCTTATAGTGGAATATTCGAAATTGCTCCCAATTGATCAACGGCGATTTTTGCAGAGAGGTACCTATTAAAATCAAATCAAATTTTGTTCAGCTCTTCATTGATTTCATTGACTTCATCTGGTATTTGGTATTCCTTTTGTTTGATCAACGTCAACGATTTTTCCTAATAATTTATTATTTTTTTGTTAATGAGATATGTTTGTTGAAAGCAATTGCTATACTTTTTCGATTGGTATTGAGGGTGGTGATAGCGTCGTAGTATCTATTGCCAATGCTGGCTTCTAAATTACCGAAAATACTTTTGAAGATTGTACCCAAGCTGTCAATGATTCCCCTTCTAACTCTTTCACTCAGGTGTGAGGAATTTTTTCTCTAGCAAGATTGAGATCGAAAAAAATTGCATAATTCATATTTTTCAATTCTCTATAGTATAGATTGTGTCGACTTTGAATAACTTCTTCCATGCTTTCATATTGATTGGTTAGTTTTAGTAATTGGGTCTCGATAGGGTTGAGATCAAATTTGGAATGAACGTATGGTGGGTGGCTTTCAGTTTTGCATCACCTAGTGTATATGGAAGTGTCCTGTGATGTGATAGAGTGGTATTAAGAGCACAGAGTTGTGATTTGCTTTCTGTGTTACTGGTAGTTTTTGATGATTTATTCATCATCGAAGAAGTGGAGTTTTTTTGCGTAACTCTGTGAATGTTTTTTTTGATAGCCTGAGATTTGAATCTGGGACTGAAGTATCTGACTGATATTTCAGTGGTTTGTGTCTATTTTGATTGGCCCTTTTTATATTGATTCTTTTTTTTGTGGATTTCTGTCATATTTAATCCTTCGACAGAACTCGCAATTATTTATATATTTTGTTACTGTATCCTCAATATTGGGCTGTTATTGGTGTCGTACTATTTGTGTTTCGGTTTCGATGATTCCACGGTGATTGGTTTTGCCTTCGTGACACCTTTTTACGAATTTATCACGGCAATCCAATGAGAAAACATTTTCTAGTACATTATTACACGAAATTAGTTTGATCGCGAAATTATTGAATGTGTCTTTTAGTATCTGACAGAGTTTGGAAATAAATTTTTTATCGCGCGAAAGTTTCATTGGTCGTAGTGAATTCTCTGAATATTTTCATCTCGTCGTCTCCAAAATTTTGTTTCGATAATTTTATTTTCGAATAATCGCTTTATTTTCGGCACGTCCAGGGAGTGTGAGAAGACCTTGAGAAATATTTGATTTTTTAAATAATTGATTGCAATTTCGGAAACGAATTTTGAGTATGGGATTTTTCTCTTCATTCTTGTGATCTGTCCTGATTGAGTTATCGATCTCGTATTTAATATTCATTTCTGATATTGACTGAATATCCATATGATATAATTCAAAGTCATGGAATAGTTTTGATCAGATACAAAATCGTGAAGTTTTTTATCATCATCAGAGTTATTGTGTATTTCTACGAAAGACCAACCATTCTGGGATTTCTGGGATTATGCAATTCAGAATGAATTGTTGGGGGATAATGATTTCGCCTGATGGGTGGCACCACGAATTTTCATTTCTGTCACTGTATTTCCAAGCACGAATTTTTCAAAACAGATCGTTGGATTAGCATCGAAATATTTTTTTCGGAATGCATGCGTTGGCAGTTGAGAGCTCCAAATCAGGAAAGCCCAGATTGGCACCCAATATTTTGATAATGTCGATCCCTAAACGACTATCGAGAATTTTATGGAATTTGAAAGGCGTAGAATTTCAGATTTTTGTATTCATTGAGTTCTTGTCAAGCTGGTATTGTTACGGTAATGTGGTGTTTGGTAGGAGCAAATGAAGTGAAGACCACAAACGGGACATTTACTTCCTATTGGAAAATATATCTCTTGGAAATCAATGGGTCCAAAAATGATTTGGTAGCTCCTGTATCAATAAATAATTTCGAAGGTGGATTTCAAATAGTAATATAAGGCAATTGCCGTTCGTCGAAACATGTATGAAATTCAATTATATTCTCCGGGCTTGGAGAATTGTTTAATTGAAAAGCCTAAACTCTTCGCAATAGTCAGGATTTTCCGAATATTCATACTCGTTTTCAATCGGACCGACCCTCTATTTGGTTCTGAAAAGTTTCCTAGGGAATATCTAAGTGTTCAGAATTATGCAATTCTCCTGAAACCCATTTTCGTTGCAACGATTCCATCTTCAAGCACGATTGGGGCTGGCTTACTGGCTCATAAGGTGGTGGTTCTTTCGCTTTCAATTGTAGGAGTTGGTGTATGCAGTTATTCTGATTGGAGTGATGTTGAAGTTTTCCAGTGTTGTAGTAGTACATTGGAGTTGTATTTCTGCATTCGGTATCGCGATACTGATAGAGGTTCTCATTCATTGCCAGATAATATTTGGTAGGGATCAGATAAGTACTGGTTTTGGTAGGGATCGTATGAAAGTGTAAGTGTGGGTAGATTTCAGAAAACATTATAGGGAAGTTGATTAAGGAATACTATCTCATCGTTCGAATGGTGGGATTCGATTTTCAAAATTCCGTAATATTCATGTAAAGTAGAATTTTCATTTCCAAATTAAAGTTCGTTTGGTGATGTAGGAGTGTTTGAATGATAAACTCCAAATAAGTGAATGCTTGTAGTGGAATATTCAATATTGCTCCCAATTGATCAACGGCGATTTTTGCAGAGAGGTACCTATTGAAATCAAATCAAATTTTGTTCAGCTCTTCATTGATTTCATTGACTTCATCTGGTATTTGCTATTCCTTCTGTTTGATCAACGTCAACGATTTTTCCTAATAATTTATTACCATTTTGTTAATGAGATCTGTTTGTTGGAAGCAATTGCTATACTTTTTCGATTGGTATTGAGGGTGGTGATAGCATCGTCGTATCTATTGCCAATGCCGGCTTCTAAATTACCGAAAATACTTTTGAAAATTGTACTCAAGCTGTCAATGATTCCCCTCCTAACTCTTCCACTCAGGTGTGGGGAATTTTTTCTCTAGCAAGATTGAGATCGAAAAAAATTGCATCATTCATATTTTTCAATTCTCTATAGTATAGAGTGTGTCGACTTTGATTAACTTGTTCCATACTTTCCATATTGATTGGTTAGTTTTAGTAATTGGGTCTCGATAGGGTTGAGGTCAAATTTGGAATGAACGTATGGTGGGTGGCTTCCATTTTGCTTACCTGGTGTTATGGAAGTGTCCTGTAATGATAGAGTGGTATTAAGAGCACAGAGTTGTGATTTGCTTTCTGAGTTACTGGTAGTTTTTGATGATTTATTCATCATCGAAGTAGTGGAGTTTTTTTTGCGTAACTTAGTGAATGTTTTTTTTTTTGAGAGCCTGAGATTTGAATCTGGGACTGAAGTATCTGACTGATATTTCAGTGGTTCGTGTCTATTTTGATTGGCCCTTTTCAATATTGATTATTTTTTTTGGTGGATTTCTGTAATATTTAATCCTTTGACAGAACTCGCAATTATTTATATATTTTGTAACTGCATCCACAATATTGGGCTGTTATTGGTGTCGTACTATTTGTGTTTCGGTTTCGATGATTCCACGGTGATTGGTTTTTCCTTCGTGACACCTTTTTACGAATTTATTACGGCAATCCAATGAGAAAACTTATTCTAGTACATTATTACACGAAACTAGTTTGATCGCTAAATTATTGAATGTGTCTTTCAGTATCTGACAGAGTTTGGAAAACAATTTCTTATCGCGCGAAAGTTTCATTGGTCGTAGTGAATTCTCTGAATATTTTCATCTCGTCGTCACCAAAATTTTGTTTCGAAAATTTATTGTTGTCGGGACGTCCAGGGAGTGTAAGAAGATCTTGAGAAATATTTGATTTTTTAAATAATTGATTGCAATTTCGGAAACGAATTTTGAGTATGGGATTTTTCTCTTCATTCTTGTGATCTGTCCTGATTGAGTTATCGATCTCGTATTTAATATTCATTTCTGATATTGACTGAATATCCATATGATATAATTCAAAGTCATGTAACAGTTTTGATCAGATACAAAATCGTGAAGTTTTTTATCATCATCAGAGTTATTGTGTATTTCTACGAAAGCACAACCATTATGGGATTTCTGAGATTATGCGATTCAGAATAATTATTTCGCCTGATGAGTGATACCACGAATTTTCATTTCTGTCACTGTATTTCCAAGCACGCATTTTTCAAAACAGATCGTTGGATTAGCCTCGAAATATTTTTTTCGGAATGCATGCGTTGGCAGTTGAGAGCTCCAAATCAGGAAAGCCCAGATTGGCACCCAATATTTTCATAATGTCGATCCCTAAACGACTATCGAGAATTTTATGGAATTTGAAAGGCGTAGAATTTCAGATTTTTGTATTCATTGAGTTCTTGTAAAGCTGGTATTGTTACGGTAATGTGGTGTTTGGAAGAAGCAAATGAAGTGAAGACCACAAACGGGACATTTACTTTCTATTGGAAAATATATCTCTTGAAAATCAATGGGTCCAAAAATGATTTGGTAGCTCCCGTATCAATCAATAATTTCGAAGGTGGATTTCAAAAAGTAATATAAGGCAATTGCCGTTCGTCAAAACATGTATGAAATTCAATTATATTCTCCGGGCTTAGAGAATTGTTTAATTGGAAGTCCTCCAACTCTTCGCAATAGTCAGGATTTTCTGAATATTCATACTCGTTTTCAATCGGACCCTCTATTTGGTTCTGAAAAGTTTCCTAGGGGATATCTAAGTGTTCAGAATTATGCAATTCTCCTGAAACCCATTCTCGTTGCGTCGATTGAGCTTGAGACCTGGTATTTGCAGTGAACCATCTAGAAGTGGTACTCATGGAAGTTGGTTCTGGTTGATTGGAATTCTGAAGTTTGGGTTTGGTTTGCAAACATTTTGGGAAGGCTCAAAAACTTGATAATTCGAAGAAAATTCTGGGAATTATTAGGTTGTGGTTTTATGTATACGACCTGTTGGAAAGGATGTTCTTGGTTGAGATTGGATAGTTGTGGTGCAAAATTTGAGTTTTGATGTTTTTGCTGATGTACATTTTGAAATTTTACCCGAAGTTTGGTCTTTGTATTTGATATCTATTCCATGGGGTAGAATATTGATAGAAAGAACTGATGTTTTGATGCCCACCAGGATCTTTCCTGAGTTGGGTTGAATTCAAAAATGGAATAGATTTTTGGAAATACCTGATATTATCTTCCTTTCATAGAATTTAACATTGTTTTAGTTCCTTTGGTACGAACCATTATGCCATAAGAGTTTTTCAAACCTGCTCAAAATACTTCAAGATCTTGTTGGTTATACATATTTTGTTTGGAAGTGCGTATATTTTGGTTTTCTTCATAAATTGATGAAGAAATTGAAATTGTATTCAGTACTTTTCTAACTCTATCGTGGAATTGGTACAGGGTTTCACTGGAACCCTGTCTCAGATTATTTGAGTTCAAGGACAAACACAGCTAATGAACGACCTCACGAGCCGGGTTCAGTTCACTAATAATGGTCCAAATAATAATCACATTCCGATCATTATTTGCATTTGCGTTATCATATAAGTGGGTGTGAATGCTATCAATACTTTTATTTTCGGAAGGTCCAGGGGATGTAAAGAAACCTTGAGAAAAATGTGATTTTTGAAATTATTGATTGCAGTTTCGGAAATAAATTTTGAGTATTGCATTTTTCTCTTCATTCCTGTAATCTGTTCTGATTAAGTCAACGATCTAGTATTTACTATCAATTTCTGATATTGACAATATTCATATTTTTTTTTTTTTTTTATGTTCTGGTTCCCACGAAAAGGGATATCCTATAATGTTCAGAGAACATCGTGGGAACCTAGGGAAAGAAGGTAGGAGTTGGTGTTCTTCTTAAATTTCTGAAGGTTGTATGCCTCGGGGAACACCTCCCTAGGCAATGAGTTCCAAAGCCTCGCTGTTCGTTGGATGAACGAGTCTTTGGAAAGTGATGTTCTGCAGGTCTCCAAAGTGACCACGAAGGGGTGTGATGACTGAACTTGACGGGTTAATCTTATTTTCAACTGGAATAGTTTCAATCGGATGCAAAATCGTGAAGTTTGTATCATCATCAGAGTTATTATGTATTTCTACGAAAACCCAACCATTCGTTGATACTGACAAAGTTTTAGGACTTTCCTTATATTCATACTCGTTCTACATCGTACCCTCTATTTGATTTTGTGAATTTCCTTCGAAAATATCCAAATGTATGCAATTCTTCTGAAACCCATTACCGATTCGTCGATTGAGCTTGAGGCCTAGTATTTGCCGTGAACTGTCTAGAAGTGGTACTCATGAGGTAGTTTTGGTCGGTTGAAATTCTGAAATTTTGGTTTTGTTTCTTGAACATTTCCGAGAGTCGCAAAACTTGATGGTTCGAGGAAAATTTCTGGGAATTATTGGGTTGTGGTTCTATGTTCATAGGACCTGTTGAGAAGGACGTTCTTGGTTGAGATTGGAATGGTTGTGGTGCAAAATTTGGGTTTTAATGTCTTTGCTGATAAACATTTCGAAATTTTGACCATTGACCTATTGATAGGAAGTACTTGAGTTTTGTTGCCTACTAGCATTTTTTCTGAGTTGGGTTGGATTCGAATTTTGATTCGAATATGGAATAGAGTTTTGGAGATACCTAATAGTATCTTTCTTATATAGCATTTTATAGCCTACACCATTGTTTTGGGTTCTTTGGTACGAACCATTATGCCATAAGGGTTTCTGAAACCTGCTTAACATACTTGGAAACCTTGTTGATTGGTCTCCTTTATAAATTGATAAATAATTTAGAATTGTATTCAGTACTTTCCAACTCTATCGTGAAGTTGGTAAGGGGTTTCATTGGAACCCTGTCTCAGATTATTCGGATACAAGGACAAACAGGTCTCATGTCTCTGGTCGCAAAAATTTCTGATTAGAACATTTTTGATCTCAGGAATTGTTTTCACACAGCTAATGTTGATGACCTAACGAACCGGACAGTTCACTTATAATGGTCCGAAAAAAATTCAATTCATTCACGTCACCGTCGAAATCAGGTATAATTTTGTCGTGAACTTTGGTGGAATTTGGATTTGCCATGGTATTGATTGCAGAAATTTTTTCAATCGATGTATTATTGGTTCCTAAAGTGATATTATTTAGCGTATTCATAAGTGAACTCATTTCCAACTCAAGGGAATCTTCACTTTCACTTGGGGAAGGAAAATCACCAGAGTCTAATATGAAACGAAAAATTTCTAACAGCAAGGTTATCACCCTCTTCAGATTCCAAAGCTGCCAAATTTCCTGGTTGCGTCTGCCTCGGAATCCTTGGTATCTTTAGTAACTATGTTGTCCTTTTGTATCCACATTTCGGTTATCGATCGAACGGACACATAGGAACTTTTTCGATTGTTATTCGCGATGGATTCTTTGTAACAATCCTACCGACTGTGCCAACTCGTTTCGAGTTTGTTTGAAAAAAAACTACAAATAACAAAGAATATGGATGTAAAATAATACAACAAGACTGAATAAATAAAATCATGATATCAACGGGAAAGGTGAATATGCTGACTCTGTTCCTGGAACTGCTTGAATCTCGAGAAAATGCAAGTGCTGAGCTGCGGAATCGGTGATGCAGCTTTGTTTTCATGATGTTTTTGAAAATTGAGGGATATAGCTCGCGAAACTTGGCGTAGATGGTGCACTTGCTGCTTTCACAGATCCTTTGTATTCTATAGCATCGAGTTGTTGATGTAAAGTTCATTTCCCCTTATGTTAGAGTTATTAGAAGTATTCTGTTTTTTCTGTGCTAGGTACGGTAGTAAGATATTTCGTTCTTCTTGTTGATATTTCGTTAGATCTGGAAAGATTGAGATATTAGTGCCCCCAATAAGTTTTAGTTTTTCAATACTAGGAGCTTCGGTTACAACTATAAAATGTTTCAGAAATCCGTTTTGCACCTCTCTTTTCCTCAATGGCGAGTAAAGTTAGGAGCCGTTGATTTCCTCTACTAAAATGTCTATGCTTCATGAAATGAAAGTAATACTCGACACCATTTTGTTCCTCCCCTCACTGGATTTATGGGTGAAATATGGAATAATTCCACGACGAATGCTGCTCATGTCCTAACAGATCTTTCTGATCAGGATTTAGACCGGAGTTGTCCACCAAATTCGTAAAATACTTTCATTTTCATGATTAACTGGAAGATGCTCAGATTTTGTACAGAAGGAAAGAATATTGTACGAATTACAAATAATTTTATTAATAAATATTTGATTGGCTCTGTTTTTCACAATGCCCAGTCATCAATGAGGCGATTTGCTATTTTATTATAACGCGTTGAATTATCATTCATTTTGTGTGCGTTATCATTTAATTCTTTCAATACTTTTCCCTTGTTTCTGGTAGAATACAATTATGGAACGTATGAAGAATAATATTTATTCCACATTATTATTCGAACCTTGTTGTTCTAGAGTACAGGGGAAGTGAAAAAAAAACCGTTCATGATTTATCAATATAGTATGTACCAATATACTATTATTTACATGGTTTAATTTTTTCTCTAGTTTTTCTCTAGTACTACAAAGTTATGTGACAAAAATAGAATGTTTCCTACTTCATACAATTATTTAAACCTCATTCTACCTGATCATGGGGAAGTTAAAATATTTGGCATCAAAACCGCGATTGATGAATAAAGGTGCCACCGATATGAATTCATTAGTGTCGGATAGAAGTGGGCCTATTTTTTTCCTTTGCTCAGTACTATGAAGTGTGTGATGTGAGTGAAATATCTCCTGATTTATCTGATTATTCAAATCACATTTTACTGAAGCACAGGGAAATTAAAATATTCGGAATAAAAACCGCTATTAGTGAATCCTTCGATATAAATTATTAGCGTCCGATAGCGTCTCTTTTCTTATCATTATTTTCTGATCCAAAACGCAATTTTTTTTTGGTGCCTTACGCTTAGAAAATGTCAAAATACCCATCATGGCCATCTTAGTTCCCCATTCCTATGCAACACTAACAACAGCCTACTATGATGTGCCTTACATGGGTATTTTACCAATTTGATTCCATTTTCAAACAGTTCTGGCATAAAACTTCCATACTGAATCTCCGCGAGCTTGATTTAAAATTCTGGATTTTTTTTTCAGTTGCGATTTTCCCGACAAAATTTCCAAAAACTTCGTTCTTTGAAAAGATTTCTCAAAATAATTCATGCTCTAGAGAAATTATACGTGGAAATAACCTACTTCTATAACCACTGTGCCGGCAATACTTCGATTCCATCTCCAAACAATGGAATACTCGACAAATTGCTAGGACCGTACTTGACAGTTGATAAATAATTTCATGATTTGCTTTCCAGTTGGCTCACTATTAAATTTATTTTCGTAGACATAAACTACAACAATAATAACTATACCTAAAACAATTTTATGGTTTTCATCCTATCTAGCTCAAAATAGATGTTATTGTCCAATTCCATTGTTTTTGATCTATTCCAATCAGACTACGCTTATCATTGAATTATTTTCTAATATTCCTCCGATCTAAAACGTTAAATTTCGACTAACTCGAACATAGCCATATTTATTGATCCTACCAAACTCTAACTGCCCGAGACTCCGGTGTAACTTGATCGGAGCGATAAAATTGCGCCCACAGCGACAGCAGCGTTTGAACAAGAATACTGCATATTACATCCTTTTAAAATTCAAATTCTGTAGACATATTATTTGTAATATCATAGATGAAATGCTTAAATTCCGAATTTTCTGGAATGACATTATTGAAAAAGTTGATTTTTATAATCTTGCTCAACAAGCCACAAATGCCAAATCTGTACCTATATGTTATGTGTACCTATGTGTTATTTGAAGTGGGAAATAATGAAATTAAAATATATGATATTGATGCGCGGTGGATAATCTGCCGCAATTTAGTTCAGATTCTGGAGGATTCCATTCAAATATGGTGAAACGTACATTCAGATGTTTGAAGGGATCATCAGAAAAAAGTGGTTGCCAATTTTTATATATTTACCACTTACACAATTATCGATCGTGTAAAATCTCTAAGACAGCACCATTGTCGGTGAATCCGTGAAAGTCCATTGCAGTTTATTACAAAGAAATACGATGAATAATCTGAAATATTAGTAAAATTACTTCGATAAATCAAATTCTCGCAGAGAAATAGCAGCTGCCTGGAAAAATTCATCTTTAATAAATGATTCATATGATTCACCTTTTCTTCATTAGAGTGATGACTTCTATCATGACACCTCAGTAAGGGGATCTCCAAGCCGACACGTTTGGACTAATTATTCGTTCGACAGGAAGTTGATCTTCTCAGCACAGATAATCCAAATGAATATGGAATATTAGTAGGTACGGTATCGTGTTTCAATTATCCTTCACACCATCGAATTTGCATATAATGAAATTTGTGGAGAAAGGCCATCATTATTCAACCGAATGGAACAAAATTCGGCATGAATATACTAACTATAAATATTTCGAATGAGTTCCGAAATGGCGGCTGTTGAAATATCGGAATAAATCCTAATTTTTCATTTTAATAACAGTATTGGCAAACAATATGTCTTCTGATAGAGCTTCCTGAATTTCACAACTCTCACGTGGATAGTTTTCCTCTAAAATGTAAGCACAAACAGAAAATCGCTGCAAATGTTTCAGAAAAAATCGATAATTTTAATTTGCGCTGTATGCTCCTTCCATAAGAGGTTATTGCGTTCGCGTTAATCAGATATAATTCAACAATGCTTTATTTTTCTCTAACACAGATATCTCATCAGGCTTCATTTATCTCCAATTGAATATTATAGAACAGCTTATCCGTGAAAAAAAGAATTCTCTAGAAATGTCAGCTCAGAACGCCATCCAACTATAACTGATAGCTTTGACTGACGAGTCATCGCATTCTAACATTTTTCGAATTCAAAATTGATCTTCATGCATAATTATTAGTTATTATTGTTTGTGGAAAATCAATATAAAGATTGAAACCGAAGTGAGCTTTTGTTCAGATAACTTTTAGGAATATTTAATTGCGGACCTCACCACCTCACGCCTCGATATTTTAGTTTTGAAATCCGCCTATCCGACTGGTGGCACCATCTAGTTCTTTCTCCTATGATTTGAGTCAGATTACATAGGAATATGAGGTGGGTTTGGGGAGATTTGAAACCTTAAACTTTTAATCGTGAATGAATAAAAAAAAACATAATAATGGGCCTTTCAACAAATTACATCCCTATATCAGCTATAATTGGGGGAATTTCAATTCGTTCTGACCTCAATGTTTGGAAAGACATCTATGTTTACAAAGAAACGATATATTTTTCATGTGATTTCAATCCTAACTAAAACCTTTCACATATCACTCAGAATACCATAGAATATTCCAAATATTACACATATTGGAAAGGTTGCAATTTCTCATTATCGTATTAACGTTAATACATTTCATATCTACATAGAGTTTAAATGGTAAAAAACATACAAGGAAATTGAATTATTGCTTAATCTAATGATTTCGAGATTTATCGTAAATTATTTTCAATAACATTTCAGGTGGTTTAACAATAGAACATCCATTATCATCGCGATATCACAAGTTTCATGAAAATATCACATCATTGTGAATATATCGACATGAAAAGATTATTATAAAAAGAAATGATCCAAAAAATTCAATTTGCCACCCTCTATCAGCTGTTGCGGAATGATTCTTCGAGAACTACTGAGAATGGAGTACACCGTATATGCCCATAATGAAAAAGTTCACAAATAATGTAAAAAGGAAGAGACGGTCGTGAAGTATCGTTGGTCTGGTTGTGGCGCCAGACTCAAATATTGATTATTCGATTACTAACGAAGCGTGAAAATTCATTTATGTATCCTTTCGGAACATTATCCACAAATTCACAGAAAAGCATTACGAGACATTGGATTGTTGGAGAATGTCTCTCGGATAGTTGAGTAAGATGAAGGGATAACAAACTTTATCAAATTATAATCATCAATAGAAGTTCATCTACCCCAAGACTATATTGCTGCTAATTGATCGTAGGTAATCTTGAAATATGTTGGTATAAATTGACTTCATTATTGAGGGGGTAATTTATAACTAATTTCATATTTTTCTTTACCTATATATCTGATAATACGCTCTATTTTACGTTTCGAATAATATTCGGAATTTATTATTTTTGAATATTTTTGAACTCATATTTGAACCCATTTTTGAATAATTTATGTTTGTCCTCACCATTAATAATGTAACAAATATTCCAACTGAATAGGGAAATCTGAATGCTAGTAACTGAAAGTTCACAACTCTGAATTATTTTCAATGCAACTTTGATAAATCTACCAACTGTTTTATTTCGATACGCAGGGGCTTATACAACCATATTATTTCATTTTGGTTGTTGATAATGTGAATTTCGAGGTATTATACACGTTTTCAAACAACTCAGAGGAGTTTTTTTATGAAAGTCCTTCCATTCATCGATGTGTTTGAAATTGGATCTTCTCTACACATTATGTCTGCCAAAATTACAGTTCTCTGTTCAACCTTCTTCTGAATGAATAATGAGACCCATCAACTCGAAGGTTCGATTATACAAAAAAGTATCTCAATCTATATTTTGTGGCGAAAGCATAGAAATGCACCGTTCGACTCGATAAACAGGAGAATTGAACAGAAAGCACCTTCAGAACAGGGCGATGAGAATGAAACAGTTATTTATATCAGATAACTTTTATTCAGATAATGTCAAATACCTTGGCTCAGCAAAATGTTTCCGGATTAGCTTGTGAATGGAAAAATCCCATTCGATATCCTATTGGAAGAGACTACGCTATAACAGAATGCTGTCATGTGAACTCCACACTAATAATAGTTGTGAAATGACTGGGGACTATTGCGGGCTTTCTTACCAAACTTGTTTTAATAATAATTTTTTATATTACACCGTTTTCAAACCTTAGGGTGGTTTATATTCGATTGCAGTGACTTGGCACAAATAAATATTCCTCAATCATCACATATACAGTGTCACACATAAAGTTCGCAACATATGGAAGTTTTTTTTATTAAGAGGTATAATGGAAATTTCACTTCGCAGTTAGTTTGTGCTTGAAAAATGAGTGAAAAACAGCCTCCTTCTTTTTGTCGTGTGCTTCTCTAAACCTGTCAAATTTGACATTTTTTTTCGAAAATCCTCAGAAAATATATTTTTTTTTATTTTGGTAAATGCCAAAAAAAAGAGTTGCACAGTTTCCAATTTTATACGTTTCCTCCAAATTTGAACTCTCTACTGTCACTTCGACTTTTTCCCAATTTTTTCAATTTTTCGAATCTTGATTCAAATTTCATAATTTTGATGAATACGAGACTTCAAGATCATATTTTGCCCAGAAAATACTCACATTGGACTGATACCAGAAAAAAAAATGCACCTCCAGAAATTCATCTTTGTTGTTGCAAAGTTCATCTAGTTTTTTCATTTCATTGTGAAATTGATTCGGATTCTCGAAGTATGGACGTTAATATATCAGTAATCGAATAAACAAATTTTTCTTCATTCTTATTACACTCTTATTTCTTCTTTTAATAGATTTTTATCCAGTTTGATTATTTTTCTGACCAATAATTCAGTCACAAACAAAATATCATACTTTTCTGTGAACTAAACAATGACCTACAGTTCCATAACTATTCAAAAGACTTTCGTTCTAGCGATTTGTACTAAACATGATATAAAATTTCGTGATTTTAAACAATACGAAACTAATGCAACATTTCGGGAAGAAAATAGTACAATTTGTTCGAATCAAAATAAAATTTTCCCTTAGTAGACTTCTGAAACAAATTTTTAGTTCTGGTTAATGTCAAATAGTTGCGTTCAATATTCCGAGTTGTTTTGTGTACAGATTTTCCTACATTTATAATTCACAAATAAGTTTTATGTACAATGTTATCCACACAAGACAAAGTGGAAATCGTTCTTTCATGTGGTGAGATTGTGCCATATCCAGATGTTGCTTGTATTTTCAATCACCGGCATCCAGGAAGAAATATTCACTTCAGTAGCGTGTGAAGGATATTGAAAACATTCAAAGAAACTGGCTCTGTGGAAAATCGTTTCAAGAAACCACATAATCCAATAAGGTATACACACTCTTAAAGAAAGAGATTTCGATATTCGAGCAGGATTTTCATTTTGGTTCCGAAGTGAGAGAGAAAATGATATCACATTTCCCTACAGGATTTTATGGACAGAGAAGGCAACTTTCAAGTCGAACGGAACAGTTAGTTCCCAAAATTGCCGATGGTGGTCCAACAGTAATCTAAATTTTGTAATAGAATGCCCTGACCAATATTCATCCAAGAAAAATGTGTGGTGTGGTTTATTACATAACCAAATAATTGGACCATATTTTTTTAGAGCCAATTTGAACGCAGATATGTACAGAAATTCCATTATGAATCAGTTGTCTGAAGTTCTGGATAATCTGCCTCTGACGAGATTTGTGGTATCAGCTTGAGGAGGCACCGATCCACCAAACGCTAGAAGTGAAACAGTGTCTCAGTCAGATGTTTAGGGGCAAAGTGATAGGACGAGTTCGGGAAGATTATTGGCCAACAAGATCACCGGGCTTATCTCCAATGGAGTTTTTTCTATGGGGTTATCTGAAACAAAAAGTGTATGAGCACAGACCATTTGCAAACAAAGAACATTTAGAGAATAACATTCGGGAGTGTTGTGCTAATATAAATCCCCTATTTATCAAAAGTGCCACAAAGTCTGTGAATGAAAGGACTATAATTTGTATAGAACGGGAAGGACGGCATACTGAATGATGAATTTGGGTTCTTTATAGGATTATTGAGATAAATCAATGAATGTTAAGATGTTTTGTTGTGAATTTGGTTATAGTTATTTTGGTTTAATGTTTTTTACACATCTAATGGTGAAAATAAAGAATATGAGATTTATGAAATTATTTCAAGAAACGTTGCAGAAAATTATTATTTGCTCGAAAATTACATCAAACAGTTTACATCCAACAGTCACACTGTTGGGTGTGAACTACATCGAATTTTTCCTAAATCATATGCAGCTAACGGGATACAAATCTGTGAAAAAAAAAACGAGTGTAATAAGAATGAAGAGAAATTCGTTTATCCGATTACTGGCATATTAACGTCCATACATTGAGAATTCAAATCAGTTTCACAATGAAATGAAAAAACTACATGAACTTTGCAACAACAAAGACGAATTTCTGGAGGTGCATTTTTTTTTCTGGTAACAGGCCAATGTGGGGAATTTTCTGGGCATGTATGACATTGAAGTCTCGTATTCATCTGAATTATGATATTTGAATCATGTTTCGTAGTTAGTCCAAATTCGGGGCAAAGGTATGAAATTGGAAACGAAGCAACTCTTTTCCCTGCCATTTTCGAAATTTCCAAAAAAAAAAATGATTTTTTGAGGATTTTCGAAAAAAATGTCAAAGTTGACAGGTTTAGTGAAGCACATGTCAAAAGGAAAGAGGCTGTTTTCCACTCATTTTCCAAGCACAAACCAACTGCGGAGTCAAATTTTCATAATATATATATATATATATATATATATATATATATATATATATATATATATATATATATATATATATATATATATATATATATATTTATATATATTTTGGTATGATGTGTTTTGTATTTGTTTATATGATTATTAATATTATTATTTGTATTTATCTGCTCAACAAATACCTATCACAACAATAAACTCCGGCTATGATGCTCTCACCCCTTTTCAATGCACTATTTACCTTTCTACAGCTCAGTCGGTACGCCTATGCAGAAATGATCGTCTCTATCTCAGGAGGATTGCAGTTGCGCCATCTAGTTGTCAATGTCAATGTACTGTTTTGATGGAAATTTAGTTCGTAATAGGGTCAAATGATAAATAATGACTCCAGAATGTGGTTAAATGATTGTACTTTCATTCAAATCAATTCCTAAAATACCTATACCTGCGATATCTACCTTATTAGTAGATATTTTTCAACCAATCAAATTGAACAACATCAAATAAACTTGCTCATGCGTAATCAATGTTAAATAAATATTCAGAGGTTATATTGATATCATAATGATGAATGAGAAAGAAAATTCACCACTGTGAATAGGTGTTATTTAGAATAAACCAAAAAGGGTCTGACCCGAATATTATCACTTTATTCAGTTGTTGATGAAGTACCTGTTGTAAGTTCAGCTTGTACACTCGCGCGAGTCCTGGATTATTCTGTGGCTATTGGAAGTGAAGTTTGCGAACGTTGAGCCCCTTGCTGGTTACGTCATGTTCAGGAGATCTAATTTGGATTAAAGGTAAGTCAAATCTGTGCCTGGTTATTTCTTGATTTGATTTTAAGTGTCCAATTGCAGCTATACTTCTGTTGTCAGCTTATTTGCGTTGATTTTTTCCATGAATTTTTCATCACGGCTTCTCTTTAAAATTTTCTTTTTCGACTCCTATTTTCCTGTTTCCCTGGCAACCATCAATTTCCATTCTCCAGTACAAATGTTCACTCTTCACACTCTTTTCAAAAAACATTTTCCAATTCTGTACTATGATACATATTTCATAAAGAACTGTTGAACATTCATATCTACCAATTTTCTGTTCTCAAATTTGATATTTTTATGATTTCCAATGAAAATAGTTTGATATTTCTTTGTCATGTTTCCTTGTGATTCAAAATTATTTGTCGATTTCAATTTCTATACTTTAATAATTTGTGCAAATTAAATGGATTGTTGGAAACATAATGATGATAATATAAAAGCTCCACCGCCTTCCAATGGCATTTGTAGTTTCGCACATATACCTTGTCTAATATTAGGTACCCTCAAAGCTTCAACTATTACTAAATCTCCTTTTCCTAAATCTTGTACGGTCTATTTCACTTTTGTTTTCTTCTTAATATATTTCATGGCATTTCTTCGAATTCTTACATTGATTTTTCCATTACCTCATTCAAAACTCTTTCACGCTTTATCCATTCCCTATCAGGCATTCTCCCAGTTATGATATACGTCGGATACTCTTCTGTTACTGTACTTGGAACTTCATTGAGATATTTCTCTATTATTTCATAATTTTCCATCCCATAGTCTATGATTTTCTTGTGATGTAAGTCTTAAATATTTTATCACCTCTCTTATATATCTCTCAGTAGGGTTTGATGATGATACTAGTTGAGTTTAATTGTATATCACTATCCTGATTAAACTTTTTCATCCGATCATTAGTGAAATATGTTGCATTATCAAGAATAATCTGCTCTGGTTTTCCCATTTCTACTATACATTTTGTTATTACCTTTTTGACAGTTTTAAAATTGGTTTTCTCAATAGGGTATAATTCCATAAATTTTGAAAAATGATCCACAATTACAAAAATATGTTCATTATTGTTTTGACTCTGTATAAATTGTGCAAAATCAACGAAATAATTTGTAAAGGTCTGTTTGTGATGATGCTTCTGGGTTCATTTTTGTTGATTTAATTTTTTTTTTGTCTCCAAATCTTGTGAAATTATTTAATTCTCCCTGAATATCATCAAAGTTTTCCTGATTTCTACGTGTAAATATTTTTCATGGATATATTTGATTATTTCTTCTGGCAACTGTTTTGTTACTACATAAAATTCTTCACCATTAACAATTTTAATTACTATTCCATTTATTTCTATTGTCCCTTTTGTCTTCATTTGTTGATTTATTTTGATCCCCTACTATTTTACTGCCGGAAAATAACTATAATATTATTTCTGAAAACATAAATTTGTCTGGGAATATCCGACTTTTCCATTTTCATTCTCGTTAAAGTATATGTTATTATATTCCTGGTATATATCTAATTTCAGATTTATATTCATGAAGTATTAATGCCCATCTATGTACTCTGTTACTATCATATTTACAAATAACTATTGACATAAGTGCTTCATGATCGGTTTCCTTGTAAAATTCAGCTCCAAATAAATGAAATCTCAATTTTGTAATGCAGAATATAATACTAGCTAACTCTCTAACACTATAGTAACATTCATGTTTTCTTATTATTCTTGATATGAAAGAAATTGGAACTGCTTTTCCCTGTTCAATTCGAATTAAATCCCCTCCAAATATTTGCATAGACGCATCTGTTCTTAAAATAAATTGTTCATTGTGAACAGGATGAAAAATTTGTAAATTTTGTATAAATGTGTCTTTTAATCCTAAAAATGCTTCCTTTTGCTCATTTCTCCATTTCCTTTCGACATTCTTCTTAATAGTTCTTACTGTTACTTAAGTCTGGAATTTATTTTTTCCCAAAAATCCTCTTAGAGTTTTTGAATTGTATGGTCTCATGTATTCCCTCATTATCCCAATTCTTTCACGATCCATTTCTAAACCTTTTTCATTTAATTTATACCCCAAATAACTAATTTTCTTTTGAAAAAATTTACATGTATTTATATTTATTTTTATACCTGCTTCATAATGTATACGGAATATTTCTCTCAAATGTTCTTTATGAATCGTTTCATTTTCAGAATATATTAAAACATCATCAATGTAATGTAATTCAAAATTTTGATACCAATCAAGTATTTTATGTACCACTCTTTCTAATGCTGGACAAGCAGATTGTAAACCATATGGAACAACGAAAAATCTATAAACTACCCCTTTTATGCTAAATTCTGTATAATTTCTAGTATTTTTATGGAATGGTATGTTCCAAATCAATTTTGGAAAAAATCTAAGCATTCGTTATTTTGCCAAAAATGGTTTCTATATTTAATGGAGATTCATACTGTGATATTGTAATTTTATTTAATTCTCTGGCATCTAAACATAGTCTGAGTTCACCATTTCGCTTTACAACTTCAACTATTGAATTTATATAAATACCGCTATTTCTTTCAATTTCAACATTTTTCCCAACTCTTATTTTACTTATTCTCGGAATTGGAAAAAAAATTGATCTGAATTTCTCAATTTCTTTTATTTAAAATTTGTGCTCATACTCTTTCGCTATTCTTGACTCATACATAATTAACTCCTTATTCAATAATTCATCAAATAGCCTTAATTTTTATCGTCACATTCATATTTCTTATCATATATTTCATTATTATTAGTATTATTATCACTTTCATTTCTCACACTCATTCCTCACACACACAAAATATTTTTCTCTATATTTTCTTCTTGTTTTTCCTAAAAAAAATCAAACCATTTATTATCCATTTCTATACCTTTTTTCCATAATCTTTTTCAGCTTTTACTCTTTCTAATTGATCTGAACCTATAATTACATCAAATTCCATGTCTTTGACTACCAGTAAATGTAATTCAATATTTTTATTATCTATCTCCAAATTCAAATTCATGTATTGATTTGTTTCCGTTAATTTCTTCCCATTGATTCCTGTCAAATTTGTTTTAGGCATTTTCACCATTGTATTTTCAATTTTGAGAGCATTTTTCAGACTATTTTCTTTTATTGAAGATGCTTCTGAACCAGTGTCTATTAAAATCTTTACTTTTTTGTTCCCCATATTACCTGTTAATATCATTAAACCTGTTGATTGTTCATTCCCTATATTTTCATTTACCATTAAGAATTCTATTGAGTGTTCATAATTTGGTTTATCCAGCTTCACATACAGTTGTTCTAAACAAAAATTTGTTGTTCAGATATACCCGTTGTTGGTGTGTTGTTCACTTGATTGCTTTCCACAGGTATGCAAGTTTGTCCTTCTCTTTCATTACTTTCATTACTTTCTATACTATTACTCCTTCTATGAAAATGCACATGTTCTGTTTGTTCATTCGATTCTTGATTGTTGATAAATGGATTTTGTTGTCAATGTCTATTATAAACTTGTCTCTGCCCATGATATTGATTCTGATGTTGATAGCTATTATTTTGATAATTATTTCCTTTATTATCATAATTATTGTAATAGTTTTGTTTATATTTGGTTTCTAAAATTTTTGAGTGTTTTGATTGTCATTGCGATTATTGTACATATTGTACATATTGTCCTATTTTGTTATAATAATAATAATTATTATTATACCTATTATTTTGGTAATTATTTCCATTTGTCATATTTTTACTATTATTTTGGTTATTAATGTATCTATTATTTTGATTGTTATAATTTTGATATCGATAAAAACTTTGTACATTTCTATGTTGGTTGTTATTTTCCCAACTTCAATAAGATGAAGTTCTTTCGAATCTTAATAAATATTTGCTCAATCTATCCATGGTTTTGATTCCATGCATATAATTATTTAAAAAAATTCCTGTTTGGAATGTCTGCTGATATTGCATAATATTTCTTCTTCTCTCATTATAGGTTTAAGATATTGCGACATGGCAAAAAGTTATATTGCATAATTATTATAATTTATACCTCGATTCTTATCAAATTTGCCAAAGTGTAATTTATCTCTGACAATAAGATGGGCATTTTCCCCCCAATATTGTCTTGTGAACAAATTTTCCAAATCTTCAAAACTATTAATATTTTCCTTCTTACTATTAAACCAAATACAGGGTTGATAATTTGAATATTGTCTAATAATTTCTTTTAACTCTTCTATTGAAGTTATATTCCTTGTTTCATTCTTCATTATTCAAATGAAGGTTATTAGATGTAGTTTTTCAATATTAATGTCAAATTTATTGTTTATTTGCACCGCTTGATATATATCACTTATTCTGGTTTCTAAATTACTCTCAAATCTCCTTTGCTCTAATAATTTCATTTTTGCCTCTAAAATTTGAAGTTTTTCTTGATTTTGATTGAAATATTTCTTTCTTTAATATTTGTTATTTCGTTTTCCACTATTATTATTTTATCATTTGTGTCCTTTTTTTTGTTTCAATTTTTTTATTAATCATGTTTATGTCATTCATGACTTTGTGATTACTATTGTCAAGCTCTTTTCTTATATCTTGTACTCGTTTATCATTTTCTTCTAATGAATTGGTAATAACAACTATTTTTCGTTTCATTGATCCATAGAATTCCCTATTATTCTGTTCTATTCTTGTTTCAAATTGTTTATACATATTTAAAAATTACTTCTTACTTTCTTCTTATTTAAATTGCACTCTACTTTCCATTCCTTCCATATTTTCATCCACACCTTCTATATTTTCTTTCATTCTATCTTCCATTCTTCCCACATTTTCTTTCACATCTTCCATATTTTTTTTTCAGACCTATATTTTCTTTCACACCTTCTTCATTTCCTTCCACACCTTCTATATTTCCCTTCAATCCATCTTGCATATTTCCCATAAATCTACCAATTTTCCCCCCTTTCTCTACCTTCTGCACCTTCTTCCACACAAACTTTTTCTCCATCTCTCAAATTCATTTTCTCCACACCTAAACAAAATTCTAATTTTTCACTGCTCCAATTTGAGAATTCAAAAATGTCAAATTAAAATTTTTTCTGTTTAAATATCTGATTTTGAACAAATAATAATGTTAACAATTGCGATAAAATTTCCACTTAATAAATTTAATTAGAGTACTCGCTCTGGCTCTGGCTAATAAGTATCACTGCTCCGCGTTGGGCGACATTTTTCTATGATGTGTTGTATTTGTTCATATAATTATTAATATTATGATGATGCTCTTACTCCTTTTCAATACACTATTATCCTCTATTTTATTACATTTCTCCAGCTCAGTTGGTACGCCTGAGTAGAAATGATCGTCTCTATCTCAGGAGGATTGCAGTTGCGCCACCTAGTTATTTTGCTTGGAGTCAATGTACTGTTTTAATGGAAATATAGCTCATAATGATAAATAATGAGTGCAGAAAATAGTTCTTTCATTCAAATCAATTCTTAAAATACCTATCCCTGCGATATCTACCTTATTAGTGAATTTTATTCGACCAATTAAATTGAACAACATCAAATAAACTCGCTCATGCGCAATGAAGGAACAATGCAAAAAAACTATCAAGAGGTTATATATCATGGTAATGAATAAGAAAGAAAGTTCACCACTGTGAAAAGTTGTTATTAAGGATAAACCAAAAGGTGTCTGACCGGAATATTATTACTCTATTCAGTTTTTGTTGATGAAGTACCTGTTGTAAGTTCAGCTTGTGCACTCGTGCGAGTCCTGGATTATTCTGTGGCTATTGGAAGTGAAGTTTGCGAACGTTGAGCCCCTTGCTGGTTACGTCATGTTCAGAAGATCTAATTTGAATTAAAGGTAAGTCAAATCTGTGCCTGGTTATTTCTTGATTTGATTTAAGTGTCCAATTGCAGCTATACTTCTGTTGTCAGCTTATTTGCGTTGATTTTTTCCATGAATTTTTCATAACGGCTTCTCTTTAAAATTTTCTTTTTCGACTCCTATTTTCCTGTTTCCCTGGCAACCATCAATTTTCATTCTCCAGTACAAATGTTCACTCTTCACACTCTTTTCAAAAAACATTTTCCAATTCTGTATTATGATACATATTTCATAAAGAACTGTTGAACATTCATATCTACCAATTTTCTGTTCTCAAATTTGATATTTTTATGATTTCCAATGAAAATAGTTTGATATTTCTTTGTCATGTTTCCTTGTGATCCAAAATTATTTGTGGATTTCAATTTCTATACTTTAATGATTTGTGCAAATTAAATGGATTGTTGGAAACATAATGATGATAATATAAAAGCTCCACCGCTGAACTCTTGGATCATCTGCGTTGACTATAAGATGGCCAAAGATTTCAGAGATGCAAAGTACACAGGAAAATTGGTAAAACAATCAGAGCAGGTATTCATGCAATGTATAAATATAATTCTCTAAAAAAATTACTATTTTTATATTCAACATTTTTTTCATATATAACAATTTCCCTAAAATTTATATTAAGATTTTACTACTTTTAGTAGAATCTGAATATCAATTTTATTATTCCCCAAAATTACTTATATTACTTTCTTTTGTTTCAGATACCACCTGCATTGGAAATCTCTGTGATTCAACGAGGAAAGTTTGTCAAGATAACAACATTCATGATAATTTTTTGTTTGATTTTGTATTGATAGATGTTTTCTATATTGAAAACTCCTCCAAACATTTTATCATGAAGATCTATTAATCTGTAACTATTTTTAGCATATTCATAATCTACTTCATAAGGTCCTTCCAATGGCATTTGTAGTTTCGCACATATACCTTGTCTAATATTAGGTACCCTCAAAGCTTCAACTATTACTCTTTCACGCTTCATCCATTCCCTATCAGGCATTCTCCCAGTTATGATATACGTCGGATACTCTTCTGTTACTGTACTTGGAACTTTATTGAGATATTTCTCTATTATTTCATATTTTATCCCATAGTCTATGATTTTCTTGTGATTTTATATCACTATCCTGATTAAACTTTTTCATCCGATCATTAGTGAAATATGTTGCATTATCAAGAATAATCTGCTCTGGTTTTCCCATTTCTACTATACATTTTGTTATTACCTTTTTGACAGTTTTAAAATTGGTTTTCTCAGTAGGGTATAATTCCATAAATTTTGAAAAATGATCCACAATTACAAAAATATGTTCATTATTGTTTTGACTCTGTATCAAATTGCTGACAAAATCAATCGAAATAATTTGTAAAGGACTGTTTGTGATGATGCTTCTGGGTTCATTTTTGTTGATTTAATTTTCATGTTTTCTCAATTGACATAGTTGACATTTAGTTAGAATATCTTTAGTTGTCTCCAAATCTTGTGAAATTATGTGATTCTCCCCTACTTTGGGTGACCCTGTGAAACCCTGGCCCCCTAACTGTTTAGGGTGCCCACTAATTATCTTGCTTGGCTTGCGAGAGGTTAAAACATTTTAATTCTGTGATTGTGACTTGTGACCACCCTGGTATAGTGAAATGAAAAAAGGTGAGTGAAAACTATTATGATTTATTGAAAATTATAAAAGGGCAAAAAATAACATGATGGTGAATACAAAAATAGTGAAGTGAACAATAACCATAACAAGTAAATAAAAATAACACTTACATTATAATAAAAAACCAAGGGAAGGAGATGTGTCTCAGTGGACCAGCAGCATAAAACTCAAGAAACCCGATTAAAAACAAACACTTTCATTTATAGGAAATATATCGCTGACTTGCAGAATCAGAGTTCTTGCTATTGATGAATGCAATACGGGACTGAAACCCAATCCCTAGTAAATGACTGGCATTGAACTTTGAATTCGCAGGAAATACTGTATTTCAATAAATGTTAAACTAGATGATGAATTACTGTAAAATATATGAACTACGGATTTTTCCACTTTGAGTTCAATTATGTTTGAATTTTATTTTCAAGTCTGGTAAATTAATTCAGAATTTTGAAAAAGAAATGATTGCTATATTTATATCGGGTGATATTTTCCATACTTGACAATATCATCAAAGTTTTCCTGATTTCTACGTGTAAATATTTTTCATGAATATATTTGATTATTTCTCCTGGCAACTGTTTTGTTACTACATACAATTCTTCACCATTAATAATTTTAATTACTATTCCATTTATTTCTATTGTCCCTTTTGTCTTCATTTGTTGATTTATGTTGATCCCCTACTATTTTACTGCCGGAAAATAACTATAATATTATTTCTGAAAACATTAATTTGTCTGGGGATATTCGACTTTTCCATTTTTATTCTCGTTAAAGTATCTGTTATTATATTCCTGGTATATATCTAATTTCAAATTTATATTCATGAAGTAATAATGCCCATCTATGTACTCTGTTACTATCATATTTACAAATAACTATTGACAGAAGTGCTTCATGATCGGTTTCTTTGTGAAATTTAGCTCCAAATAAATGAAATCTCGATTTTGTAATGCGGAATATAATACTAGCTAACTCTCTAACAGTATAGTAACATTCATGTTTTCTTATTATTCTTGATATGAAAGAAATTGGAACTGCTTTTCCCTGTTCAATTCGAATTAAATCCCCTCCAAATATTTGCATAGATGCATCTGTTCTTAAAATGAATTGTACATTGTGAACAGGATGAAAATTTTTTAAATTTTGTATAAATGTGTCTTTTAATCCTAAAAATGCTTCCTTTTGCTCATTTCCCCATTTTCTCTCGACATTCTTCTTCAATAGTTCTTACTGTTACTTAGGTCTGGAATTTATTTTTTCCCAAAAATCCTCTTAGAGTTTTTGAATTGTATGGTCTCATGTATTCCCTTATTATCCCAATTCTTTCACGATCCATTTCTAAACCTTTTTCATTTAATTTATACCCCAAATAACTAATTTTCTTTTGAAAAAATTTACATGTATTTATATTTATTTTTATACCTGCTTCTCAATGTATATGGAATATTTCTCTCAAATGTTCTTTATGAATCGTTTCATTTTCAGAATATATTAAAACATCATCAGTGTAATGTAATTCAAAATTTTGATACCAATCAAGTATTTATGTACCACTCTTTCTAATGCTGGACAAGCAGATTGTAAACCATATGGAACAACGAAAAATCTATGAACTACCCCTTTTATGCTAAATTCTCTATAATTTCTAGTATTTTTATGGAATGGTATGTTCCAAATCAATTTTGGAAAAAATCTTAGCATTCGTATTTTGCCAAAAATGGTTTCTATATTTAATGGAGATTCATACTGTGATATTGTAATTTTATTTAGTTCTCTGGCATCTAAACATAGTCTGAGTATACCATTTCGCTTTACAACTTCAACTATTGAATTTATATAAATTCTGGTTTCTAAATTACTATCAAATCTCCTTTGCTCTAATAATTTCATTCTTTTCTCTAAAATTTGAAGTTTTTCTTGATTTTGATTAAAATATTTCTTTCTTTAATATTTGTTATTTCGTTTTCCACTATTATTATTTAATCATTTGTGTCCTTTTGTTTTGTTTCAATTTTTTTATTAATCATGTTTATGTCATTCATGACTTTGTGATTACTATTGCCAAGCTCTTTTCTTATATCTTGTACTCGTTTATCATTTTGTTCTAATGAATTGGTAATAACAACTATTTTTCGTCTAATTGATCCATAGAATTCCCTATTATTTTGTTCTATTCTTGTTTCAAATTGTTTATACATATTTAAAAATTACTTCTTACTTTCTTCTTATTTAAATTGCACTCTACTTTCCATTCCTTCCATATTTTCATCCACACCTTCTATATTTTCTTCCATTCTATCTTCCATTCTATCTTCCATTCTTCCCATATTTTCTTTCACATCTTCCATATTTTTTTTTCAGACCTATATTTTCTTTCACACCTTCTTCATTTCCTTCCACACCTTCTATATTTCCCTTCAATCCATCTTGCATATTTCTCATGAAATCTACCAATTCTTGAAACCGACTCTTCATTTCTGTTCTCTCACTTTGTGCTTCTTTCCCTCTCACATTACTACTCTCTCCTTGTCCCTGATCACCCCTTTCTCTACCTTCTGCACCTTCTTCCACACAAACTATTTTTCCATCTCTCAAATTCATTTTCCCCACACCTAAACAAAAATTTTTCCTGTTTAAATATCTGATTTTGAACAAAATAATGTTAACAATTGCGATAAAATTTCCTCTTAATAAATTTAATTAGAGTACTCGCTCTGGCTCTGGCTCTGGCTAATTAGTATCACTGCTCTGCGTTGGGCGACATTTTTCTATGATGTGTTGTATTTGTTCATATAATTATTAATATTATGATGATGCTCTCACCCCTTTTCAATACACTATTAACCTCTCTTTTATTACATTTCTCCAGCTCAGTCGATACGCCTAAGTAGAAATGATCGTCTCTATCTCAGGAGGATTGCAGTTGCGCCACCTAGTTATTTTGCTTGGAGTCAATGTACTGTTTTAATGGAAATATAGCTCATAATGATAAATAATGAGTGCAGAAAATAGTTCTTTCATTCAAATCAATTCTTAAAATACCTATCCCTGCGATATCTACCTTATTAGTGAATTTTATTCAACCAATCAAATTGAACAACATCAAATAAACTCGCTCATGCGCAATGAAGGAACAATGCAAAAAAACTATCAAGAGGTTATATATCATAGTAATGAATAAGAAAGAAAGTTCACCACTGTGAAAAGGTGTTATTAAGGATAAACCAAAAGGTGTCTGACCGGAATATCATCACTCTATTCAGTTTTTGTTGATGAAGTACCTGTTGTAAGTTCAGCTTGTGCACTCATGCGAGTCCTGGATTATTCTGTGGCTATTGGAAGTGAAGTTTGCTAACGTTGAGCTGGTTACGTTATGTACCGACAGGAAATCTAATCTGAATCGGAGGTAAGTGGTTGATTAGTTCAATTTGTGCTTGGTTGTTTCTTGATTTGGTTTAAAGTGTCCAATTACAGCTATAGTTCTGTTGTCAGCTTATTTGCGTTGATTTTTTCATAAAATTTTTCAACACTGCTTCTTTTCAAAATTCTCTTTTTCGACTCCCTGTTTTCCTGGCAACTATCGCTTTTTGTTCTCCAGTACAAATTTCCACTCTTTACACTCTTTTTAAAAATACATTTTGTAATTCTAACCTAGGGTAAATATTTTATTTACAATTTGTATCTCTACACATGATATCGTTTATAAAGAACTGTTAAAAATTCACATCCACCAATTTGCTGTTCTCAAATTTGATATTTTTATGATTTCCAATGAAAACAATTTGACATTTTCTTGTCATGTTTCCTTGTGATTCAAAATAAGCATAAGGTATTCCTGCTTGTAGATTATTTTTATCTATTTGAATTCTAAAATTTCATTTGTGGATTTTGATTTCTATACTTTCATAGGTTGTACAAATTGAATGGAGTAGGAGATTCAAGCCGGTTCTGGGTCTCCCCACCACTATGACGTCACGTGTGACCTTGAATGGTTGCAGGTGTGCAATGTGTTGTGTGTGTTTGACCTTGAGATTTGACTTTGAGATTTGTCATTGAGTTTTGACATTGGGTTTCGTCGACTTTGAGATTCGACTACAGTTTTGACCTTGGGTTTGACCTTGAGATTCATAACATTAAGTTTTGACTTTGAGATTTGACCTTGAGTTTTGATGTTGGGACTGTTTCAGCAACCTCAAGATTTGATCCCCATTTTTGTTTGACCTTGATTAAAGCTGTGGTGTGGGTATACATATTCTGTGTAGTCATGACCTTCATGAATCTTTGCACTCTCCAAGTGAGGAGGGCATTCATCCTGTGAGAGAGCTGAGAGTGGACTGCGAGTATTGATGAGTGCGCTGAATGTCAAGAGAATCCCCTCACAATACAGATTGCGCATCGCATCGGACTTGTTGTAGGGTGGGGATATTTCATTGAAATATTCCAGAAGAAGAGTATTTTGAATCAGTGTCTCCTCCAGTGAGCTATTGAAAACAAGTTGCTGAAATGTATTCGTGTGATTGTGGTAAAGATTTCACTCGTAGTGATAATCTACGTCGGCATCAACGGGAAACTTGCCAGGGAGGTCCTTCAGTGAAACGAGTTAAATTGAACAATGGCGATGACTCACCACCTGCACCACTCTATACATGTAATTGTTGTAATGTGATAATCCCATATTGTCAAGTCAACTCTCACAATAGAACACTCGCACCAAGGACGAATTCATGTGTTCACTTGGGTGGTGGTGTACACCTCATTGAAAATGCATTCAAATGTCGCATTTCTAGCTACAGAGTATCCAGTGAGAATATGTATACTGAGTACACACCTTTTTTCAATGATATCAAGCATAAAGTACTCGAGCTATTGGAAAAAATCATCAAACTGCACAACTCCATCAAGGTCAACATGGATGTGTTTGGAAGTTATATTATTCAAACCCAGGAATTGACAGACATAAAATCGTTCAATTCTCCCAATCGTATAGCAGATCGATCAACTGATTTGAATGGATTATTCGATGCGTGTCGTGACATTATAATTGCCCAAAGTACGGAGTTTGAGGAGCGTTATCCAGGTTTGTAGTTATAATTGTTGCAAATGATGAAAGGTTCAATGAAAGTAATTTTTCAGGATGGAGTTGCAAGAAAATTATGTTCCTTGGGGTGAACATAAACAAATACAGTCCACTTGGCGGATCATCATACATGAAACTTCCCGAATTCATTGAGAGAAGAAAAGGTGTTGTCAACAGAATTTTTTTTTGAAAATGAGATTTATAGATAGCTTCAAGTTCATGTCAAGTTCCTTGAAAAAGTTGGGTGCAAATTTGAGTGATAAGTAATGTGTAGAGATGTTAAAATGTTTTCCCGATAAAGAAAAATTCAATTTTATGAGGCAGAAAGGTGTTTTCCCATATAGTTTTGTGGACAACATCAATAAATTGGATCATCCTAATTTACCGACAAAACATCAGTTTCATGACAATTCGAATGAGGAACATGTATCAGAGAAAGATTATATGAGAGCCGAACGTGTTTGGGAACTATTTGAATGTAAGAGTCTTGGAGAATATTCGGATTTATATTTAAAATCGATGTCCCACTACTGTGTGATATTTTCGAGAATTTTAGACTGATTTGTTTAGATACATATAAGTTGGATCCAGCTCAATATTATACTGCACCTGGATTATCTTGGGATGCAATGTTGAAATATACAAATATTGAACTTGAACTGCTAACTGACATTGATAAGATAATTTTTTTCAAAAAAGGCATCCGTGGAGGTAGTAGTCAATGTAGCAATAGGAAGCATATAGCAAATAATAAGTTTCTGTCTGATTTTGATCCCAATGAGCAATCATCAGTCATTTCATATTTGGATGCTACAATTTATATGGACATAGTATGTATTACATTGGATCAGAATAAATTCAGACATTAGGCTGTGGCAACAATATCCAAAGGTTTTGAAGTTGTACATTTCCAAGAATTTCAGATTAAAATTAGATCCTTTTGTGAAATAAGTGCTTGCAAGATTCATGACAATTAATGTAGCAATTTTCATTATAAAATGGAAGACAGGCCGTCAAAGGGAATGTATGAATCTAAGCAGAGTCATGTGATGAAGCAATCGATCTCACATAATGGAATAGATTAATAATATCAGAAAATAAGTTGATGAACAATGGTGGTAAAACTTGAAATAGGATCGATGACTTGTCATTGCAGAAGCTCTCACATAATAGGAAGCCGATTCGAAAATAAAAATTGCACAATTTAATGGAATTGTGCGATTAAAGATTGATAAGTGTAATACAACAAACCACTTTTTGGGACTGTTTGCACAAGACTATTGATTCTATTTAGATTTGTCAGGATCCTCCCACATGACTAGATTCTATTTTAATAAATACGTACAATTTTTTTCTCAGACCAAATAAAGGCATGACATTACATTGGACATAATAAATTCGCATATGTTAATTCAGTTTGGTAATTTCGAGATGGCCAAGATCAATAATTATTCATTACTGCAATACTCAAATTAACCTGAGAATAAGCCAAAGTGAGTTGTGATGAAGAACATCAATTAATTATAAGTAGTTGGAACATAATAAAGATGAAGAAGGACGGATTGTAGAGCACTATTATTGATGTTTCCAAATACTGTCATTTGGTTCTATCTCAATAATATTTTGAATTAAGAAGCAGTTGGAAAAATCCTATTCGAAAACTGAAATAATTCAACTCTTCAATGTTGAGTGTGAAATTTCACGTCGAATCAATAAGTTTTTTAAATAGTGACAAAATTAACTCAACGTCCTCACATAATCGGTCGGCCGAATCAAAAGTATGGACATAAAAATCAACCAGCGAATTAAATTAATTTGCTGCCGCAGATTGAATCAGTGCGTTGGATCGAATCGCGGTTCGGGTTGGAATTCAAACCGCGGATCGCGGCCATGAATCAAAAGTATGGACATTGACCGCATCACGATGAGATGTCCGCTTCGCGAATACACCGCTTCGCGGTAGAAAAGTCCGCTTCGCGGTAGAAAATCCGCTTCGCGGTGGAAGTCCGCTTCGCGGATACACCGCTTGCGGTCGCAAATTTTTTTTCGAACCGCGAATTAAATCAATTCGCGGCCGCGGATTAAATTAGTTCGCGAATCGATTCGCGGATCGAGATGAAATTTAATCCAGAGATCGCGGATTTGCGGCCGCAGGCCACTTGGAAACAGAGAACATAATGTTATGAAGTTAAGAATAAACAAAAAATAATATCTAGTGAAATCACATTCAGTATTTATAAAAAAATATTCTTAAATTACTGATGGAAATAAGTCTATTTGAAACTTGAATGATCGACTACATTCTTACTCCGCGCTTTACCTCCACTCCTGACATATCCCCTCCACTCTTCTGAATCACAATAAATAGATTGAGACGTCGATCATTTCCTCACTTCTGAACATCATGTCAGAAGTAACCAAAGCCGTTGCCGACTCTACTAGTAATGTGTTGTAGCGTGGTGATTCACCACAACTAAGTTCATTGGAGTTGCCAGCTGGTGATGGCTCCATCCAGGTGGATGAAGTGAGCTCTTCTTCTGACACCCATTATGAAACAGATGCAGACTCAGATTCAGATTCTGACGATTCTATCGATTGGGATTTTGATGAAAACGTCCACTGGTGCAATGAAAATTGTGGTTGTAATAATGACGTCGTATTCTTACGAGATAGATGATTATTTGTGGGGGGTAAACTAGATATTGAAGTGTACATTCTCATGGGTAGGTACACACAAGGATGGTGCGAGGTTGGGGCGCCATCCACGGGGTGGCGGGCACGGGGCGCCATTCTCTACTTTATCAAGTAATAATTTTCAAATATATTTGGAAATCAAAACATTTATATATATATATATATATATATATATATATATATATATATATATATATATATATATATATATATATATATATATATAGTTTATACTATACATTTATTTATCAATCACAAAATCTTTGATGGAATATTTTCAGTCTATGAACGGCATTCAATATTGGATCAATAATGTTAGCAGCTTCATTTATTCTCCTTCGAAATCTCATTCGATCTGCTGCCACATATTGCCAATACATTTTTCTGGCATGTTTATGAGCGTAAGTCCAAGTTACCAAATAGTAGGTTACATTATTATTTTCATTCATCACTACTCGCTTCATAGTGTTCTACAGCTGTGTGGTGTGACTGATTCAACCAACACAATTCAAATGAAATGATTACATTGAATATTATATATATATATATATATATATATATAATATATATATAATTCATTGACGATAACCTCCTGACTAAATGAAAAAAAAACATTTTATTTTATTTCATTTTATTTCTATTCATACTATCTATATAAAAAATCTATGGATTCATCCGAGTCAACCTCTTCATCCGATTGCAGATATATTGTTTCGTCCGAGTCATAGTTTGAATCTTGAATATTGACTTGAAGATCTTCTTCTTCAATGGGCACCCATCGCTCCAAATTATCGTCCCATATAATGGTCGGTTGTTGTCGTCTTCTTCCTCGCATTTCTCTCATCAACTCTTCTGTAGTCATCGAAGATGAACTAACATGATTATCCTGGATACTTGCACTAGCTGGAGGATTTGGTGTAACTTCCTGGGATTGCGCTGGACCAGTAGTCGAGTCAGCTGCACATATAACTTTATACATTTTGGATGTAAGTGAAGCAATGAATCAGATGCAATTCAATTAAAGATATCGAATGAGTAGGAGAATACAGTTAGAAGTGGGCGGAGTACCCTTTCCTGAACACGAGTGTAGATGGGAGGGAGAGTTTCGAAAACACATGTATAAAAGGTGACACACATGCCAACTACATCACATTGAAGTTTCAGTTATTGATTCTTACATTCGGCTTGAATCTATCATTAAAGTTATTGAAATGAATACCGCTGGAAGTTGCAATATTCTGTCAAATTTGTTGCGTGATGGCACTGACCAGTATGTGGTAAATGATGCAGTTCCAGGGCTGAACCGATATGAACATTCTACCGCTACATTGCCAGATGATTTAGAACATTTTGATATGGATGAGTTTCTTATGATGGCAGACGTACCAACAACAAATGATGAATTGGAATCCAATATTGGAATGTCTCAATTATTACCAGCCTGTGCTTCACCCCCCATCATACATATCACTAAAAATTGAAAAGGGGGAGAGAAAGTGAAACGAGTGAACAATAGGAGGAGAAATACAGTCGACGTTGCCGCCATGATGGCTCCAAAGTCTACTTCTTCCAAGGCTAAAGGAAGGTCCAAGAAAAGCAATTCAAGGACATCATCATCATCTTGTACACCAGCTTCCATACCAATGTCACTATTGAATTTTGTTGATCTTTCATGCCATATCCCCCTGCAGAAATATGTTGGAATGAAAAAGTTGGTGAAACGAGGCATTCTAGAAAAAAAGGCTGTCCTTGTTCAGTGTGACGAAAATGCTCAAAGTTTGCAAGAGGACGTGAAAACCATAAGTATACTTCAGGAGCGCATTGCAATCATGGAGAGAGACTTGGCAGAAGTTGAAAATCAATATGATTCTCTGCTAGCCGAAGTTGATGTGGAGCGGAGGAATAACGATGATTTGCGCAAGAATGCTGAGAAGGAGTTGAATGAATTCCACAACACCAAGGAAGCTGTCATGATGACATGCCAGAAGTGCATAAAAGACTTGAACAAAGTATTTCACAGTGATAGTGAATAGTTTTCATTTAATAAATGTATTGAATTGAGCATATTGAATTTGAATTGAGCATATTGAATGTGCAAATGAAATTGTGTGGGTTGTGAACAATTAAAATAAAAAAAATACTTTGAAGCATAAACTAGTTTATTATTTCAAAACATTACATCATATAGAAATATTACAAAATAGCATTATTTGCGATCCATGAATTGTGTTCATTGGAAAAACTTAACCATTCGAAAAACACTTTTTGGCCTTTTCTCTTCAATATCTTCTCGACAAGATACACGTCAGGATTTTGAGTTTTCCGCAATTCAGCTTCATAGAAGCAGCTTCGAATGGGGTTTTTATCCATGTCTCCGAGAATGTATGTTGGTGGATATGTGCTGTTGACTTTGACGACTTTGAATAATTCCGTGGTGGAGTTGGCTTCATAACCCTTTTCGAATAAATTTTTATACTTGCTAATACGAACTATGTCATTCACTCGATATTTTGGCTTGATTTTTTTCATCTTCTTTCCTTTTTTCTTCTTAATGATTTTCAACTTCGTAGTGGTTTTAACATCGATGGGTTTCATACTTATTGCACGATGTTTTTTATGGTTATATCTATGCGTTATGATTGGAAGGATTTCCAACCATTTATGATTTCCATTCATTGAAACCGCTTATAGATCCAAGTTTTGATTGTTCGAATTACTCTTCCAGCCATAGATGCTTTTGTAGTACTAAAAGTGGAATAATGTTCAATATTTTTTCGCTCCATCAATGACGAAAAATTGCTATTGTAAAATTCCTTTCCTTGATCGCTTTGCACATGTTTTGGAGAATATTTGACATCTTCCAATACCATCTCCATGGCATCAGTTATATCTTCACCGGTTTCTGTTTTGACTGGTTCTGTCCACAAATATTTAGAGTAACAGTCGATGACTACCAAAATGTATCGATAACCTTTATTAATTTTGGCATAAGGTTGAAAATCTGCCAGATCTATTCGCCACAAATCTCCTTTGCCTTTGACGACAGTTGATCTTCTCTGGAAGTTACGACGAGCTGGCTCATGTAACTCGTCCACAATATGACGTTTGATATTATTAGCTTCTCTTCTTCTCTGCTGATATTGCAATGATGAAGTGATTGTTCAATGAAGTTGTATCAATACATAATACCTTCTTCACGTAGCTCCTCTATTATTGATATGATCTCATTTTCATGTCCTGTATGACCGGATGCTTTCGAAGCAATTAACAGTCGCAAACGGTCCACTAACTCTTTAGGTTTATTCCAGTATACATAATTTTTCGGTTTCGATGTAAACACTTTCTGTAACTGTAATTTTTTCATTCCTTCGCCGCTTTGATTCAGAAATGCATTGGAATTATTTCTCGATTTCAATAGTGGCTTTATGACTTCTTGATATTTCTTTGATTTTTTATATCTAATTCCATTTTTGACTCCATACTTTTTGTACAATGCTTTCGTAAAATCCAAAATATCAATATATGTGTTTCGAATTTTTGCATCACCAACTCCAGGCGGTTTCTTGAGGAATATCAAGTTATATAAATCTGAAGTGCCTGGGTATTGACGTAATTGCATAGTACCATCCCAGAAGGTAATATTTCCATCATCAAAACGGACTTCTAGATTTCCCATTTTTAGTGTTTGTGTGGAAGGATCTACCCTCACACCATAATTCACATCATATGCACTATTGCCATTTCTAATATTTTGCAAATGTTGTTTTAGTCTCAAACCATTGTGAAGATTCCAGAACTCGTGTACTCGTCATTGATGGAGTGGGTGTTTCGAATAGGGTAGTTGCAGCTATTTTCTCGCCATCCACATCTTTGATGGTTTCATTATCAATCCCTGAAAATGATGTATCGCTGCTGAAAGATTGTTTTTTTCCAATTGGAGCGCTGGTTCGAATGGATCGAGAAGGTGTAGATGGTTTCACAATAGCAGCAGAAGAAAGAGCATCAAGTGGTTTTGTGATGGGATCATAAAGTTTTTCAAGGGCAATCTTTTCTTCCACATTTCCACTTTTGATGGAATTGAATTTTTGTCGAACAGCGTCGGTCGCTTGAACTAGTTGACGTTTCAAATCAATTTTGGTTTCTACACATTCATCTCGCAAGAGATTCATTATTTCGATGACGAGTTTATTGTAGTGACCTTGACGGAGTTCGATGAATGATAAAGTCTGTTCAAATTGAGATATCAAGGATATATGAAACTGTCAAATCCTCTGCGGAATCGTCCATCACATACTTTTCGATCTTTATCAATGACAAGGAATCCATACTGATCATC
Source organism: Gonioctena quinquepunctata (assembly GCA_018342105.1). NCBI lineage: Eukaryota > Metazoa > Arthropoda > Insecta > Coleoptera > Chrysomelidae > Gonioctena > Gonioctena quinquepunctata. The sequence goes on from JAFIRS010003388.1 coordinate 95,859, forward strand.
CCAACAATTCACGCACATCATTTGAAATTCTTTGAATGTGACATCGGGCGAGACGTGATCAGAGAAAATATGATGTAAGTTCATCTCGTCTTGCTTGAATATGATGATGAAGTTGGTATTGACGCACTAGCTGTTTGGGAACTCGTGAATAGGTCTGTGCGAGATAGAAGCAATCAACATCTTTATGGCGTCCCATACAAAAATATGATGGGATAATATCCTGCTTTTCACAAATCACGTCATCAAGAATGAAAACTGAATTTGGTTTGGCATCAGAGGGTTGCGCAATGTCTGCATTATTACTGAATGTGAAGAAACTCAATCCTTTTATTGACGCTAACACATTGCGCAAGTATTCATATTCCGGTTGATTCAATGACTTTGAATAGAGATAAACGTTTGCAAATCGCAATCCTTGTGGATGTGTCAGTAGAGATATCATGGCATTTGCTTTTCCGCAATTTGACGGACCGATGATTAGCGAGCGAACAGATGATGGAAGTAGTGGACCATGTGTCAATGAGTTTGCCCCATTGAATCCAGTCCCGATTTTCTCATCCAAATTATCTACTGCAAACTCTCCTTTTTGTTCGACAATGCGCATTGTTTGACGGTTCGACACTTATTAATGCAAGATATGTGAGATATGTTTCATTTAAATGTCTACCACCACACGGAGCAGACGTAAAAGCACAGATCGAATAATAAAAAAAGGTCGAGGATTTGTAAATTCCCTAATAAATAATTGCCTTTGAATTGCATTTACCTGGAGGATATCAATATCGTGGACCTGGAACTGAATAACAGAAACGATTGGCACGCAACGATCCAGGCATCAATAAATTGGATAGGGCCTGTAAAACACACGACATTCAATACTCGAAGAATCTCGACGATATTGAAGCTAGACATAAAGCAGACAAACAACTTGAATACAGTGCTTGGAATAGGGTCAAATCGAAGGACGCAAGCATTCGTGAGAGAGCGGCCGCTCTACTCATCACCAACATAATGAAGGCAAAAAGGCGTTTCGGTAATAATAATAATAATAATAAATCTTTATTTCCAATTAAATTACATAAGGACAATAAATTGTAAAAATATAATAATTGGTAAATACGTCCAAGTAAAATACAAAGTCAATAATAGTTGAATCATTCAAAGTGCATAAGACACACATTAAAAGGGAAAACAGACAAGAACATAATTGAAAATCACTAACCTGATTGAAAAACTCCTCTAATGTGTAGCTATTCTTCTCAATTATGAATTTTCTAACATTTTTTCTAAATACATGAACATTTGTCACATTTTTTATTGATTCAGGAAGGTGATTGAAACATTTGCATCCTATGTATTCAAAATTCTTCTGATACAAGGCAGTGTGATGCACAGCTGGCAGCAACTGTCTCTCAATCTGGTATTATATGTATGTGCTGCACGATTTCCCATGTATAGGGCCCTATTCTTATAAACAAAAGTACAAGCTTCCAAGATATATGTTCCAATGAGTGTTAACATATTGAGTCTTTTGAACGAGTATCTGCAGGAATCCCTGTACTTCAGTTTTGCAATGATCCTAACTGCATATTTCTGAAGGATGAACACTCTATCGACGGAAGAACTCATTCCCCCGTTTAGAATACCATATCGCATGTGTGAAAAAAAATTTGCATAATATAATGTTAACAATACCTTCTCGCTACAATGGGCAGACAAAAATCCTAGGGCATAACAAGCACTTCTCAGTTTACCACATAAAGAATCAATATGTGGGCTCCAGTGTAATTTAGGGTCTAATGTAATTCCCAACATATTTACAGATTCAGAAGAAGAAACTTCGTTTTCTGTATTTTTGAAAGGGGTAATGTCTTGTTGCTGTCCAATACGAGAGAACGTGATCGAATTAGTTTTTGTTTTATTCAGTTTCAGATTATTTTTTTCGGCCCATGTCAATATTTCAAGATATTTTTTTTCTGTGGTTCGTCTCAAGTCTGTATCATCCTTTGTTACAATTAAGATGTTGGTATCATCAGCATAGCAAGTTACATGTACTGAAGAGGTTTTACTTAGAAAATTATTCAGGTCATTTGCATATATTAAATGAAGGAAAGGACCTAAAATTGATCCCTGTGGTACACCCTGAGTTATTTCCTATGGTGTACTACAACTCTGGTTGACATCCACAATTTGTTTTCGTCCTTTGAGATATGAGTGAAATAATTCGAGAGGTGGTCCTCTCAAACCATATCTTGAAAGTTTCATCAACAAGAGCTCATGGTCTACACAGTCAAAAGCTCGAGAGAAGTCCAAAAACAGGCCCATTACACGTTTTTTACTATCAACAGCTTTTATGATTGTATTGTGAAAATTGCAGAGGGCTGTTTCGGTGCTTCTGTTTTTTGTGAAACCATGTTGGGATATTGATAGTAAGTGTTGATTGCAAAAAAAGTTACTCAACTGGTTTTTCATGTTCATTTCAAAAACTTAAGAGATACTAGACAATATACTTATTGTTCTATAATTATTTATATCATCACAGTCACCTTCCTTGAATATTGGAGATATATTTGCCAATTTTAAGTTATCAGGAAAAATGCCCTTTTCTGTAGACAGATTTATTAGGAATACTAATGGTTTACAAAGCTCATTAGCACATAATTTCAATAATTTATTGGATATCTCATCTATACCGCTGGAAGATGATTTTTCTAAAGAGGAAAATAATTCAATTATATCAGCCTCTCTTACTGGATACATAAAGAAGGTGGTGTTGTTCAAAGGCACATTACTTTCTAAGAAACTCAGGTCAAAAATTGTATTAGCAACTACCCGCTTTGTAAAATAATTATTAAATTTATTTGCCAAATCATCATCAAGCAAACGGATTTCATCATTATGAACAACAATTTCAGCTCTTTTACCAGTTTTTTTTGCAGTTTATTTATTATATCCCAAGTTGTTTCAGATTTATTATCTGAGGTTGTTATGAGACTGTCATAGTACTGCCTCCACGCAATTTTTAGTTTTTCCCTGTATTCCCAATTAAGATAACCACTTATTTCTTTGAATTGTATATCGTGTAGAGTAAGAGTGTTATATAAGGACACATTTCTTTTTAATTCCATCAAACTTGCATCCAGTAGGAATTTGTTTACGACCTTATTTTTTCAATTTATTTTATTCAGTGCCTTCATTGGAAAACACATTTCAAAGAAATAGAAAATAATATCTGTAAAAGCATCATAAGCCATATTTGGGCATTCTTGAATATAAACATGTTCCCAATTTTCCGTCTGCAACAGGTTAAGAAAAAAATCAATGTTATGTTCAGACATATCGCGGCAATATTGTTGTTTTATTTTAGGTTCTCTCTTTGAATAATTTGTTTCAATAGTAAGAAATAGTGGAGTAGTGGTCCGAGATTGAGAGACTTATCACCTCAACACTGTACGAGTGCACCATTCTTACAAAAAAATTGTCAATACAAGTTGATGAGCCATCTTTTCCCGAGTAGGAGATCTTACGCTAATATTCATACTATAGCAAGCTATAAATCTTCCAGCAAAGTACAGTTTACAGTACGGCTACTAAAATTGATGTTGAAGTCACCTCCAATAATAATGGTTGCCTTCTCCGTGGAGGTTTTAGCTAATATTTCATTTAGAAGATATAGGAATGCTGCGATATCTCCATCAGGTGGTCTGTATATGACAATGCAGATAATATTGGGATTGGTGAGTCTGATGCCACATCATTCCAATATACAGTCCTGAGGAAGATCAGCCAAAGTATAGTCAACAACATCACTCGAAAATCCATCATTTTTAAAAATAGCAACTCCACCATGGGATTTTGATTTTCTACAGAATGTGCTGCATAATGAGAAGTTCTTCAGTTTAAATTCGGCAATGGCTGCTTCAACTTGCCAATGTTCAGAAATGAATAGAAAATCACAATAGTGATTTTTTTCAAATATGCTATCTAGAAGTAAAATCTTATTGCTAATACACTGGATATTCTGATGGCAAAATGTAAGACATTAAGTATTTTTGGGAAGTTCACAAGGAATATTAGTCAGCCTCCTAACATTTACATGGCCAATTTTGTTATAATTTTTTAGAGTTGCATCTGCAACATTTGGTTTTGAGGAAATCTCAGTAGAATACAAATTATTTACACTAGTCTGTACATTTACACTAGTCTGTACATCCCTATGGCAGGTGTGCAAGGAGGAGGTATGCTCAAGATTATTTATTGTTGGTGTCTCATCCTTGCATTCAGTCTCGAAAAAATTGTATTGTTGAGTTAATGTTTTCTGGACTTGTAGATGTAGAATTTATCAGGGAAGCAGTATTGCTTTCAGTATTGCTGCTATTGTTGATAGTGTTTGTGAGATGCACAGTTTTTAATACTAGTTTATTCATCTGGGGTTTGCATAAATAGTTTTTCATTAAGTTCGAGGTTTTGCATTGGTCTTGATAATTAAGTACATATTTAAATGTTATAGAAGAGTTCCAGTTCTTTAATCTATACAAGTTTATATAGTTTCCTATAACTTTACCCAGTCTATTGTCTTCTGGGGCTACCTTTTGCCCAATTATTATTAGATTGTTTATTTTACTTAAAGGTAAGAGAATTCCCAATGCTTTTCTCAAATGTGCATGGTTGTTAACATTACAACTACTAAACAAACAAACAATATAGTCATCACTCCCATACGAAAGAGATCCTTTGAATACACTGCTACATAAGTCTAAAAAGTTAATTTCTGGATAAGTTAGGCCTTCAAAGACAAACCTTGTATCAGAAGTTTCCTTTGCCAAGAGCTGCAGTTACACCTGAAGCTAATTGATCTCCTATTATTAGAACTCTGTGTTTTACGTTTGCTTTGCTGACAATATTTTTATAACCTGATGCTACTATCACAGCAGGCATACAGAGCACTTGAAATGAGTTATCAGATGGTTCCGCTGCTGATTTCTCACACTCTTAATCTTCAGCTGCTACATCGGTTACTGTGTTGTCTGTAGAAATGTTCTCCGGACAGCCAGTTTCATGTGATAAACTGCAGTTGTTGAATGGAACCTCCTTCCCATGGAGACATCCACCCTTGCGACTTTTTAGGTTTGACTCCGCCTCCTATTTGTATTTCTTTGTCGATAGAGACTTCGTTGGCTAGCCTGTTGAGTTCCCTTTCAAGTTGGCAGTAAGCCTTTTTTTTACTTTTCAGTAAATCAAATAGTTCCTGATTTCGATCAATCAAATTTGACATTTCTTCTTCAAAGTTAGAGTAAATATGTAGCAATAATTCATTGTCCATCTCAACTACTTCATTTTCATTTTTCAATGATAATAAGTCCCCATCTTTTTTTATTGCATCATTTTCCATTCTTCACACATCATTTTCCATTGCATTAATGCCTATCACAAGTTGAGCTGAGTCACCCTGTACATCAGCTTCATAGTCCAATGCTACAGTTTGTATGTGCACATGATTCATAGTTTTTTTGTTCGGGAAAAAAAAGGGTTCACATGTTTGGGTATTGGCCTCAGCTGTTTGCTTATCATTGAAACTTTTTTCATTCTTTAATATTTTTATCTGTTTTTGCAGTTCTAGGATAGTGTCATCCTTTTCATTGTTTAGATTTAATAAATCATTTACCATTTTTATAGAATCTTCATAATATAGTTTGTGTTTATGATTCAGGTTTTTTACAAATTCAGACTTTTGCTGGCACTCCAGCTTGAATCTTCAATGACACCCAGAAGTCGTTCCACATTTTCATCTTCAGGGTCACCGTTGTTATTATCACAATCCTTGCAAATCACTTTGTGTCCATTCACTTGTTTCATTCTTCGAATACAACTTTTGTGGAACATTCTTATGCACTTTACACACACGAAATATGCGTTGTTTGGCTTATTTTTGCAACATATGAATAGAAAGTTCACATTATTTGAGGAGCTCTCAGACCCACACTTGTCTGGAGCCGCCATTTAACTTTTTATATGGGTTGTGATGTAGACAACTCCAAACGAAGGAGAAAAAATAAATCATCGAAGAAAAATGGGCGGAATAAAATCAGAAAAGTAGCATTCGGAGCAGGAATTGTACGAAAAGTTCGGGATGAATTACATAAAACTGGAGGTAATCAATTCGTGACAAACAATAGAAAAATGGCCACAACAATGACATTGGAAGCAGCACGTAAATATTTGAAAGCAGCAGGCGGAAAGAAAAAAATTCGCACACCTCGCATAATACCTATTCCGAAAGTTGGTGGAATTTTACCATTGATACCAATTTTTGCCGGATTGTCTGCATTGGGTAGTTTGGCCGGTGCTGCTGCAGGTATGAGCAGAGCTATGAATTCGGCAAGTGCGAGCAGAAATGATCTGAAAGAGGTAAAACATCATAACAGAAAAATGGAGGCGATAGCTTTAGGAAAAAAAGGGTAGTGGTATATTCTTGAAACCATATCACAAAGGCCTCGGTATCTACCTCAAACCATATACATCAAGGCGAGTAGTTTGCGTCAACACATGTTCACCTCCTACGAGAGATGAAGATGGGTTGCGGAAACTTAGGTGGCTACCTCCAAGTGGTATCGCTGGATAACGGGGTTGACAAGAAAAATCCAGTGGGAATGACCAGAAATGGTCAAAACCTGCGGATCTCTAAGTCAATCTCAAACCAAATGCCACCACAACATGGCTTAATCCAAGGCGTCAAGCGACCCGTGCCGAAGGATGGATGATACCTGAGCCAGTCAGGTATAAAAAAAACGGAGCCTCTGGGATACATGGCGACCTCCCAGAGTAATCTGCCTTACACCTGCGCAGGGGGCACCGCAGGTGTGGACGACCCTTTCCCCTACACAAACAACCCTGGGGAACTTCCAGTTGAAGAAGACCCAACACCGATAGCGGGCATGGAAGTCGAGGAGATTCCAGTTGAATCACACTCGGCACCAGAAACCGTAAACCCAACCGAGGAGGGATCAGCAGATGGTCGAACACCTACTGAGAAACTCCCGGAAACAGAGTGGATTCCAAAGCCATTTGGCAAAATGGAAACCAAAAAGATTCTCCAGCTCATCAAAACCCAGGACATGGGGATAGATACTGAAGAATGGCTTGTCATCAAGAGACAAGAGGAGGCCTCGGGTCTAACTCTTGTCTTTCAATCTTCGACTGTGACGCCCTAAGTAGTGGGCGACACAGAATCTTTGGAGGGATCGGCCCGGAAACGGGCATGAATCCAAAGAACCTTATCAACAGGTTCCTAAACCTAATTGAAGGCACAAACCTGTTTGAATGAGGAACCACTGACGACAGAGTGATACAATAGACCCCAGATGGTCGCAGTGTCAAGGGAAGCTAAGTGCCAATCCTGTCTCTGGCTCGTCAGCCTTAAACCAACCAACCAACCAACCATATACATCAAAAAACTAATTGATACCCTACCTCTCAAACCTCCCACAGATAAAGATCTTACATATTATGCCAAACAATTGAAAATTCCACATTTTCATGGTGTGTTCATGCGTGATGATTTGCCAACCTCAGGACCACGCAATCATGAAACAGCCATCATCAATTTGGATGGATTCAGCGGTCGAGGAACACATTGGGTGGCATACAGGAAAATTGGAAGAGTTTTAACATACTTCGACAGTTTTGGAGATTTACCCCCACCTGTGGAGTTGGTCCATTACTCCCGGAAAGGTACACATGCAGTCGAAAAAATTATGTATAATTATGAACGTGAGCAGAAATACAATACAGTTGTGTGTGGACACTTATGCTTGAAGTTTCTCTCTCTTCCAATCACCCGAAATAACTAAAATGGATTTCACTCCAGAAATGGATCGAGAGGCTATTGAGAGAATGGGGCATTCCCTCATCGCATATTCAAGATTACGCAGCTTGAAAAAAATGAGTAAAGGTCAACTTGCAGATATGATCAAAGAGGTCATGATTTCTTGTGCAGCTAATGAAATTGTATCGGCTTGGGAAATACTTCCCAAACACCTTCAAGAGGATATTGATATTTTAAAATGTAAATATTGCGAGTGTTGGAAAATCAAATTCCAGTGATGTGAATGACGGACCCATACCTCGAAAACTATTTTGTTGTTATTGTACCATCGATGATTGTAATATTGGCGCCAATAACAATCAAGTTGAATTGGGACACACAATGCCGCCGGGGAAACGAAGAAAATTATATCACATGTGTTGTGAACAACAATAAAATGATTTGTTATCATGTCACGAAAGTTCGAGCTACACGCTGTTGGATCCAGTGTCTTGAGTGCAGACTTCTACCCACCCATTGAGCTGGATAAGAATAGCCGTTATGGATTGGGGCTTTTGGGATTCTATGGATGCAACACAATCCACAACATCACGGAAACAAACAACTTGATCACTTTCTTCATTCCCGCAAATGAAGCCTTCGGGGTCAGTTCTGAACGTGATATAAAAATACCAAGTGGCGCATATAGATAGAAGAAATAAATGCTGTTATCCAACGAGAACTTGAATTCCACGTATTTCATGGCGCGAAACATGATGACACCACACTGGATGAATTGTTCAGCCTTCGAGCAAACAATAATACATTCAAATGTATGATGCAATCAAAGTATGTGGTGAACCTGAAACATAAAAACTCAATAGCATCCCTGTTGGGATTCGAGAAAAAAGAATTCAGTGCGAATCGCATGCATGAATCTACATATCCTGTGAATATTGTACCCGTGAGACTCATTCGATGGATTGCAATATCATTTCAGGATCATACATAAATGACGAAGAGAATCATATTCTTTTTTCATTTGATGTTGATGTTGAGCCGGGTTATAATATAACAAAAGAGCCAAACAACATTATTTATATGCCCATCAGCCCGGAAGAACGTCAGTTCATCGACAACATTACTCTGCGCATATTGGATCAACGAAATAATCTCATTGATTTCGGCAGTGTGGAAGAAATAGTTGTCATATTGGAATTGACGGAATTACAATAACGCATGTAATGGGTTTTTGCTACAACAAACGACAAAACAGTAAATACGAAATATTTTCACCAAACAAAGATCGTCTTCCATCAAATATCGTCAAAAAGGAAAGCTTTGCCAGGAAGAAAATCATTCCACAAGTGTATGCTGGACGGCAAAGACATACATTGTCAGCGAGAGATCTTAATTTTCTAAAATCTATTGGACTCAGAATTCGACAATAAAATGGTACTCGAAGTAAATAGTGACAAGTTGAATATTTTCAATGAACCAGTGGTCGATCATTCTCTCACGAGTCTGCACGAGCATACCTATAAGCCGTACGGATCACCATTGTTCAAGAATACAGATGAAATCCGAATTGCAATCAACAATCAAAATGTAATACTGGACATTGCCGACAGTTTCATTTACATTGAGAGAAAATTCAAACCAAGTAAAGTGAACAAAGTATGCTATCTTTCCAACAATGCTTTGGCATTCCTCATCGATGAGATCCGATATGAAATGAGTGGTGAGCAAGTTGCCGTTGTTCGAAAACCAGGCATAACATCCACAATGAAGAATATGGTTTCATTTGGTCTATCACACTCTCACATGCTTTTGACAACTGGATGGGGACTTTCCGACACAAAACAACACATCATTGATGCACCCAGTCATTTATTCAGTGGAAAACTTCCTCTCAAATATTTTATGGGTTTTGCCGAGGATTATAAGAAGAGCATTCTGAATGCAAAACAAGAACTGATTTTGATTATAGCTCGCTCATTCAAGAATTCATATATTGGAGACGTTGATGCCTCTTTGGAAATTACAAAGATTGAATGGAAAATAAAACATGTTGTGCCCGATGACAAGCAGAAGCTCAAATTACTCAGTAGAATGAATAATAGTGGTCTGAATTCAAAAATCAAGTTGGCTTATCGTATGTGGGATCTTTATGAATTACCCTCATTGCATAGCACATCTTCAGACATATGGGCAATAAAAACAACCAACACTTTGGAAACACCTCGCTTCATAATTATTGGTTTTCAAAGTACCAACGCATTCGAAAACAGAACACTGGATGTGACAAAATTCATAAATGCAGACATTAATAACATCCGAGTGTATTTGAACTCTGAAGTCTACCCATATGAGCATTGGAACCTGGACTTTGATAAAAAACTATTCTCTTCAGCTTACTATGCATATGAAGACTCTCAACGTAGTTATTATGACAAAGATATGATGGACCTTGAGGCATTTCAACAGAATCCCCTGTTCATCATTGATTGTTCACATCAACCGAATGCTACAAAATCATCTACAGTGGATATCAAGCTGGAGTTCGAAACAGGAAAAACTAGATTTCCAGCCAACACCAAAGTCTATGCACTCATTGTACATGACACCTTCTTGACTTACAATGCATTGGATGGCTCTGTTCGTAATTCACTTTGAAATGTTCAATATTTTATTTTTGTACTATATCTGAATATTTTTAAGTATATCAATAATGTTTATGTGTAATGGAAAAATAAATAAACAAGATTTTGTAAATATATGTTTTATTTCATATCAAATATCTACATGATCATATTCAGCATATATTCATCATATAGTTGATATTTCTCGATGATGTCATCGTGTAGGAATGATAAAAGGGTGTGGAGAAATCCTTCCAGATCCAATTTGATCATTTCTTCACAGAATCGTTGCAAGTTCAAGGCTCCTTGACTAAATTCCTCACAAAGTATTGTACCCTTGACGTACTTCTCGAATAAATGTGCACACCTTTGAATTTCATCTTTATCGAAGCAAACATTCAAATCATAGACTGTAGCATGGAGGACATCTTGACTCGAGGCATTCGAGTAGGAGTTCAATCTCTTGATGGCTGTATTGATGTCCACGGCTTCCGTCCAACATTGACTCGAGTAATGCATCCACATATTGAAAACTGAAACGAAAAAAAAAAATTGTTAATATATTCCATTGATATTCAAATAATTTTACTTACATGAAAAAAATGTGATGCTCCAAATATATTACTTCTACACTGAATGTTATTTTTTAATGGAGAAATATCTATATTCAACATAAAATCAACCTAACTATTAACCTAACCTAACTATTAACATTTAAACAATATTAGCATTCAATGAACTTGAATTCTACTATAGGTCGAGTTCTCAAACCCCCTGATACTTGTGGACTCTGACCCAAATATGTTATTGTATATCTGAAATCTGAAGCATTTATGCACCTGACACTGTCCGCATCGAATTAATCTGAAATACTTTTTGACAACCAAGATTTGAATGAAATATCATCATCATCACGTAATGTCATTAGAATAGATCTCCCATATCGGGTTATGCAAATCGCCATACAAATTATGTTGAAAGCTTTACCGATGGGTAATGATGATATTGGTCTTTGTTCAGAAGCTCCCACCCTCTTCTCAAGTATTGAAGAATTGATTCTCTTCAAATCCACAACTTTTGGGAGAAAAGACATAGTAAGATTATTTCACCCCATTAAAAAATACACTCACTGAATTGAGAAACTTCTCGTACTCTGTATTCACTCTGATGATATTATCTAACATCTGATTTCTCATCAACGACTCCACACATTTTCATAAGAGACATCCCCACCCCATTTTCAGTGGATGGGAGTGTGAAGGTCATTGCGCACTTGACCATCAACACACTCATCAATTCTCCCAGTTGACTCTCAGCTCTCTCACAGGACAAACGCCCTCCTCGCTTGGAGAAAGCAAGGATTCATGAAGGTCATGACTACACAGAATATGTATGCCTACACCACAACTTTAGTCAAGGTCAAACAAAAATCAAGATCACTCTTGAGGTTGCCGAAACAATGCCAACATCAAAACTCAAAGTCAAATCTCAAAGTCAAAACTTAATGTTATGAATCTCAAGGTCAAACTCAAGGTCAAAACTGAAGTCGAATCTCAAAGTCGACCAAACCCAATGTCAAAACTCAATGACAAATCTCAAAGTCAAATCTCAAGGTCAAACACACACACATTGCACTCCTGCACTCAAGGTCACACGTGACGTCATAGTGGTGGGGGAAGACCCAGAACCGGCTTAAATCTCCTACTGAATGGATTGTTGAAAACATAATGATGATAATAAAAAAGCTCCACTGCTAAACTCCTGGATCATCTGCGATGACTATAAGATGGCCAAAGATTTCAGAGATGCAAAGTACACAAAAAAATTGTAGAAACAATCATACAATGTATAAAAATCATTATATAAAATTTTCTTTTTTTTTATATTTAACACATTTTTCATATCATAACAATATATATATATATATATATATATATATATATATATATACAGTGTGACCCACTTAAGACCGGAGTACCCTTATAAAATCCAAATTTTCCGACCGATTGAATTTTTTCTATTTTCAGCAGGAAGAGTATGAAGCAGTCTACGTTTTCACCAAATTTGCAAAATTTTATTCCAAAGGACCCTGCAAAATCCTTATGGAAAATGGCTCTCGGCTAAATTCGCTGAAACTCTGCAAAAAGATAGTATTCGATATGCTGATCAAAAGTCTTAATGGGCACAACCCTCGATGTTCAACCCCAGACCCCCTACAGCCCCCCAAAGCCCCCAAAATACACTTTCCGGTGCATAACAGTTTCAATTCATCTTCAAACGTTTCCTCTCCCCCCTCCAACCGATCCTACATTCTACCCTCACCACACCTCGCCCTCACCCCCACTCCTTACCCAACCCTTCATTAACGCCCCATTACACACTTTGAAGGTTGAAGATTCTTTAAATTGTTTCATTTCAATCTTTTGAAGCTTTTTTATATATATATATATTAATATTTTTAATATTATTATAATTATTAATTATATAAAATGGTATGATGAATTATATAAATATAATATTGTTTTTATATAGTGAATGAAGCTAATAGTTTTTGCTATTCTTAGTGAGCCAAATTGATATAATATAAATAGATATTTTTGCACTGTATAATAATTTATATGTGGTAATAATAATTGCCAACGAACGTCACTGTTCTCTCGTCACGTAGCTGACAATTGTTATTCTTTTTCAGCCTTCACAGTTGGTACGCCCTCATCTCAGATAGTCGATTCAAAGCAATTTAGCCCTTATTTGATATGTCAAACTCAAGTTTTTCAATGTTCGTAGGTATGTTATTGATCATTGTGAGAAAATAAACAACAAAATATCAAAAAGCAATTATCTCCTTTATTCAGGAAGACTTAAAATACCTGGCCTACGAGAAATAACTTATACTAGAGTGAATCAAACAAATATTCACGGATAATCATAAAATTGAAATCATGGATAGATAAACAGAACCTCACTTTTTCCGTGATAGTGAAGTTTTCTGTTATTGTTCAAAATAAGGTGAAATAAAGTTCTTCAGATGTGAAATACGTTGTTGGTGAAATAGTTCAGGACCGAAAATGCACTATTGAAGTTTTTATACCTGTTGGAGATGTCGGTGTTTCAAGATATGCCCTGAAACTGGATACCTTGTCACTACAAGCGCTATCAGGAACTCCAATACCATAAATCAGGAACCATCCAGATGCGGAAATCAGCTTTGGAGACGTGGAAATGATATATATAATTCAGGTAATACTAGTTTTGCTCTTCAAATGTTGGAATTCGTTCAATTTTCGTTGTATCAAAATGTTGCGTCCATTCCCTTCTAATTTTATTTATTTTTTCTCCTCGTTGGCTTTGTTTGTTGTTGCCTCGATACGAGTTTTCCTTCCTGTTTTCCCATTTGAATTTTTGAATTCGCGCACTAAATTGTCACATTTCACTGTTTAGGTTTATCTTACTCAATTTATATATCCAACTATTTTTCCATACTTATTACATTTCAAATTAATAATAATTGCTTATGATTCAACCAATTGCTATTCCTTACCATCTATTCTCTGATTGGCTAGTATCATGAAGACATTTGCTGTTCTACCATTGGTTACTTTTAGTTATCTCCAATTTCATATACTGTATGTTTCAAATTTACAAATGTGTTGATCACCTTTTATACATGCAAATTTTGTAAATTTAGACTTTTTATTGTCTTTTTTCCAATTATGGTTTATGATCATTATGACAGTGTATGAAATTGATTGTGTTGATTATTTTGACATTTTCATCTATCCATATTATACAAAGGCTTATAAATAAATAGAACTCCAAAAGTTATTCAAAAAAAAATCTCTTGGAACTAATAACTATTTAGTAATTATTATTTTTGTGGGTTTTTTCCTTTTAAAACTTTAACTGGCATAACATAACATAACAACATTCCTAAATTTATATTCAATAATTTTCTACTGGTTAGAAAATTTTGAATATCAATTTCCTTTTTTTTTTATATTTTTTTAACTTTACTTTGACTAATACTTTTTTCTATTTTCAGAAAACTACTTTGCTGGATTTCCCGAAAAACTAGTTCTACAATAACAACGATTATTTACAACTACTAATATTACGTTTTGTTGTTCCAGAAAAACTTGACTATGGACTTCTTTTCAGAACAAGAGAGAAAACTTTTCAAGATATTATCATATATGACATTTTATATTTCATTTTTATCATCCTACTTTCATTTTATATTTTATACTGATATTCTCAATTATCGATTTTACAATTACTGGTACTCTTTTCAATTATACTATTTTATTATTTTTCCTATTTTTTCCTTCAGTTGTTCTTTAAATTCATATTAATTGGTTTATTTCTCATTTCATTTACTTTTATTTTGTGCATATACTCTTTCGCTTTTTCATTATTCATACATAATTATATTCATTTATATTCATTCATAATTCATTAATATACCTCCATTTTAATTATTAATATACCTTCATTGTATTTATTAATATACCTTTATCATCATCATCATCATATTTATTATAATATACTTCTTTAGTATTATTATTATTATCATACCCACTTTCATTTCTCACATACATTCATTTATACACAAAGTATTTTTATCATTATTTCTTTTCATTTTTCTTCAAAATTCGCATAATTTATAATCCATTTCTATATTTTTCCTTCTTTATAATCTATATTGTTTTTCACTTTACTTCATCTAACTAACCTGTACCAATAATTTTATATCAACTTTTCTGTTTTTTCAGTATTTTTATTGTTATTCAATATTTTGTTTTCTCTTAAATATTATCTTTTTTCCTCTAATATTTTTCTCATTGATATTTTTTTTTTATGTTTTTTTCCTTTTTTTTTAAATTTTCTGAAATCTACCTATCTATCAAATATTTTTTTAACTTTTTTCCATTTTTTATTCCTTAACTTGCCTATCAAATTTGTTAACCTACAATTTATTATTCCTAAATTTTCATTTTTATTATTTGTCTCTCCTTCTATGGAATCTTGCTTGTTTTGTAACTGCAAGCCTATTTTTCATTTCACCAATTTTTAATTGAAATTTTATGTTAATATTTTCAACTATTTTCATTTTCATAATTCCAACTTTTTCTTGTTTTTGAAAGTAAAATTTATTCAAATTCTTTCCTATTTTTTTACATTTTACATCTATTATTATTATTATTTCATTATTTATATTATTTCCTTTTATTTCAAACATTCTATTCGCCCTGTAGATGTCATTGATTTGCATTACTATTATTTTTTCATTTATATTTCCTTTTTCCAACTCAAATGTTTTGTTAGCCACGTATATGTCATTCATTTTGGTTTTTATTATTTTATCATTTTCGTTTCCTTTTTTCAATTCAAAATTCATTTTCGCCATTATTCTGTCATATATCTCCATTATCTTCACTTTATTATTTATTTTACCTTTTTGCAACAAAACTTTTTTATTTTTCACATTCATATTATGCATAAGTTCATTATTTTGGAGATCGAAATTCATTTTTATATTTTGTATTTGTTTGTCATCTTTTTCTAATAAATTGTTCCTAACATCTGTTTTTTGTATAAGTACTCCCTGAATTTTATTTTTCTCACTACTTGTTTCTAATGGTTTTTTTTTTTTTTAAATTTCATTTCATTTTTCATGCTTCCCATATTTTCATTCATTTTCTCTGTTTTTTCTGAGTTTTCTTTTATATCATTTTTCACACTTGCCAAATTTTCTAAATTTCTTTTATCCATACTTATCATGTATTCCATCATTTTATCCAATTTACTGTCCATTTGTATATTCTCATTTTTATTTCACTCACATTACTACTCTCTCCTTGTTCCTGATCACCCTATCTCTACCTTCTGCACCTTCTTCCAAACCAACTTTCTTACCATCTCTCAAATCCATTTTTTATTTACCAATATCTAGCCTTACACGTTCGAATGCCAATCGCTAATGTTCGCACAGTGTTGCGATAAATATAAAGAAATATTATATTTCCCTTACTTGCCTTGAAATGATATATTGCCCTTACTTTGCCTTTTCTCGCCCCACGTTTTGTGCGCCACTTGTAATAAATGATAATAAAAAAATAAAGAATTGTTTTTATGTAGTAAAATAGCTAATAGTTTTTGTTATTCTTTTCTTTGTGAACCAAATTGATATGATATAGATAGATATTTCTGCCCCTGTAATAATAATTGCCAGCAAACGTCACTGATCTCTCGTCACGCTACCAACAATTATTATTTTCCTTGCCACGGCTAGACAACAGTTGGTACGCTCTCATCTCAAAAGGTGGCCGGTTCAAAGCAATAGATACACTGCCACTGGTGACTAACTTCAGTTTATTGAATGATCTTTGTTATGTTAGTTGATCATTGTGAGAAAATAAACAACCAAATATCAAAAACAATTATCTCCTTTATTCAGGAAGACTTAAAATACCTGGCCTACGAGAAATAACTTATACTAGAGTGAATCAAACAAATATTCACGGATAATCATAAAATTGAAATCATGGATAGATAAACAGAACCTCACTTTTTCCGTGATAGTAAAGTTTTCTGTTATTGTTCAAAATAAGGTGAAATAAAATTCTTCAGATGTGAAATACGTTGTTGGTGAAATAGTTCAGGACCGAAAATGCACTATTAAAGTTTTTATACCTGTTGGAGATGTCGGTGTTTCAATATATGCCCTGGAACTGGATACCTTCTCACTACAAGCGCTATCAGGAACTCCAATACCATAAATCAGGAACCATCCAGATGCGGAAATCAGCTTTGGAGACGTGGAAATGATATATATAATTCAGGTAATACTAGTTTTGCTCTTCAAATGTTGGAATTCGTTCAATTTTCGTTCTAAAAAAATGTTGCGTCCATTCCCTTCTAATTTTTTTTTCTCCACATTGGCTTTGTTTGTTGTTGCCTCGATACAAGTTTCCCCTCCTGTTTTCCCATTTGAATTTTTGAATTCGCGCACTAAATTGTCACATTTCACTGTTTAGGTTTATCTTACTCAATTTATATATCCAACTATTTTTCCATACTTATTACTATTTACAAATTCTAATAATAATTGCTTATGATATCAACCAATTGCTATTCCTTCACAATTTCCAATTTTTACCTATGACCATCTATTCTCTGATTGGCTAGTATCATGAAGACATTTGCTGTTCTACCATTGGTTACTTTTAGTTATCTCCAATTTCATATTCTGTATGTTTCAAATTTACAAATGTGGTGATCACCTTTTATACATGCAAATTTTGTGAATTTAGACTTTTAATTGTCTTTTTTTTTTCAATTATGGTTTATGATCATTATGACAGTGTATTTAATTGATTGTGTTATATTATTTTGACATTTTTATCTATCCATATTATACAAAGGCTTATAAATAAATAGAACTTCGAAAGTTATTCAAAAAAAATCTCTTGGATCTAATAACTATTTAGTAATTATTATTTTTGTGGGTTTTTTCCTTTTAAAACTTTAACTAGAGTAGGAAGGTTGTCACTTTAAACGCGTCATTTCCGTACATTATCAAAATGATACACCCAAGCCTGGTCTAGTATTTTAACAGCCACACCCATGTCACACAGCACACCACGTGAGTTAATGTAAACCTGTTTGCGAGATGAGAGAGACACCATGTGACCTTTGATATCCCCGAAATAAGAGTACCTCTTTCACCCGATGTGAGAGTCCCTAGCCCATTCTGAAGTGAGAGGAATATCATTGTTTGCCCCGCTTACTGTCAGGTAGCCACCGTTCAATATTTTAATATGGCCCAAGAAAGATTGAGAATTGTTGATTATGTTCAAATACATCTTATATCAATAATAATACCGTTATTCAAATAAAAGTCCTGCTATATACAAATTCGTGTAGTTATTATTACATAATTATTCGATTAAAAGCATGACCTTTGCTGTTAATAGAAAACAATATTTCGTGAAACAGGAATACAGCATAATGACGATATATAATGAAGTTTCGTTTTCATTGATATGGATGGGTAAATTATTATATTCAAATCAATCCAATAATTTTTTGTAGTTAGTTTTATTTATATGGAAACTTCCTTCTGATAATTGTGAACTTGACTGAATTGATTGAAATAAACAAGTAATTAACCTTTCAATCGTATTCACTTATTTCATCATTTACAACGTGCAATGAATGATACATTTTATGATTTTTCAAAAGAGATTGTTGTTGGTATATAAACTCGGAAATAATATCCATTCTTCTTCCATCAAATTTCGTGCTTCTGTTAGAAACGATTAGGTAGTACACAGTGAAAATGCTAAAAACCGAGGTAAGTGTTTTTCCTGGGATCTTCGCTTTGGAAAGCTAGTGCATTACCATTACGCTAGTAAGATCAGTTAAATATCTATGACAAAAGGAGGCACATATATATATATATATATATATATATATATATAATATATATTATATATATATATTACTGAGAATTAGCAATAATGTGGATTTTCGAACATTCCCCTAATGATTAAATATCTCATTGTTGGCCCGGTTTATTGTCAACTTCTGAAAAAGATAATTTTCACGGAATATATCCCATACATTGTATGTTATGAATAAATAATATGCAATCGAGGTTGTCTTTGAAATGCATAATTGGAAAGTCAACTATGTTGGTATTGTATAGATTATAACAATTGAAATAAAAATGAATGTTCCGACATTATGGGTATCATTGAGGATACCCCAATTACACAATAGTCAGATGTTCAACTGTAGGTCAATCGGCAATACTGGAGGTTCAGTGCAATTCATCATTTATTTTATGTTTTATATAGAAATGTGGATATAGAAAATATGTGTTGAATTTTTGAATTTTGAATTAATCACATTAGAATCATCAAATCACACATTGAAATTGGGCATTCGAAATAAAATATCCGAGACATAGTATGCAAGTATGAGTAAACGTTATTGTATGTATAGGATCAATTACTAAAAAAAGTATATCATTCCATTGTGTTCTGCGGAAGTGTTTAAGTGTAAGTTTCTATCATTGTGCGTTCCGAAACATCAAAAAGTATGAGTAAGATTTTGAGCGTTCCGAGACATAAAGTGTTCAATCAAGTATGTAGGGCCACATTGAACGTTTTGAATATTTCAGAATAAAGTGTTCAAGTATGAGTTGGATCACATAAAAATGGATATAATGATAATAGAAACCAAATATTTCAAGATAACACAAAGTAAGGGTTACTACAATTGGCTGGATTTAGAATGACGTAAGTATTCAAGTATAAGTTGGATGACATAACAGATTGATTTTTTGCCTTGTTTTGAGTTATAATAACAATGAAAACGGAATATTTCTAGATGAACTTATAATACAAAGTAAAGGGTTACTGCAATTGGCTTACAAACCCCTCCACGAGTAATTTGCTATAGGTGTGGACTCTGAAAAAATCTATTCATACTACAAAATGAATCATCTTGAAGTGAAAATATATGATGTTTCGGGTAGGAAGATATAGTAACACAGAACCCAGAAATAATGAGTTGAGAAATTTTACTTCAAAATATATATTTTGAAACGAAAACCAAAGTTTTTATTTCAAAATCTTCAACAACAAGGTATTTTTGTATCATTTCATACATGAAAGGAGATAATTCGATTCTATTGTAAATGATGAAACAATTCAATACATGGTGGCTAATCTGAAATACTACGTACATGTAATAATAATTTCAAATGGTTCTCAGAGTGTTCAGGTATTTCAAGAAATTATTTCAAATGGTTCTCAGAGTGTTCAGGTATTCCAAGAAATTATTTAGGTGGTGTAAAATCAGCAGCAGTACCATACTGTTCAAAACCACCAACTTTTTGTAAAATTACAAGTGAGAAAGTGTGTGGTGCGAATATACATCTAGTGAATAAACAAAATACCTTCAAATCCTAGAGTGAAAATATATTTTCGGCGAAATAGGTAGTGGAATTAATTATGAACCATTGAAACGAAATAAGTGATGAGGTTTACGGAAAATCCTAATACATGTTCCGAAAAAAACATCAAGAATTTCAGAATTTCATTCAAAGCAGTTATGATTCAGTGTAAAAACATTCTGTGGAATTATTCATTTAAAACATTCTGTCAAATTAATCATTTCACCTAGTAAGGAGCAAAGTGTTTCGAACCAAAAAAATATTTGTGAGTGCAATAAAATAATATACAAGTACATCTAAAATAAATAAACACGTGGAATGAATAAAAATAATGTTGGTGGAGGAATATAAACCTTATAGGAAATAATTATAAAGACATCTTTAATTATCATATTCAATAAATATTATTCATATCCGGATTTTCAGACATATGATGTTTTCACTTCAAAAAAATTATATATCAAAAGTCTTGTTGTGATGACAGGACCAATAGGTAGTATTTCTATTAAAATCTACCTAATTGAGGGAAAGTTAAAAAAATCTAGAGCATGATGATTAGTTGACAATTTCAACTAATGGTCTTCTGAATGTTTAAGTATTCTTTTAAAATTAGTGTCAGTTTGTACGAAATTACTAGCAGTACCAGGTTGATTGAAGTTACGATTATTTGTGAAAACTCTTATGAAAAATATAAAATGGTAAAAGTGTTGTCAATGACATGTTTCGGTGACATAGTAAAATCAATAACGAACTGTTAGTAAAAAATAAGTGATGGATTCATATAAAATAAATACCAAAATCTGTAGCAGAAATATATTTCGGTGAAATAGTAGAATCAATAATGAATGTTAGTATACAATAAGTGACGGGGTTCATAGAAAATGTCAACAGCTTGTTGAAAATATATCCAATTGAAAATGTCAAATACCAAAATCTGTAGCAAAAATATATTTAGGTGACATAGTAAAATCAATAATGAACTGTTAATATAAAATAGGTGACGGATTCATAGAAAATAAATACCAAAATATCTAGCAAAAATATATTCGGATGAAATAGTAAAATCAATAATGCACTGTTAGTATAAAATAAGTGAGAGGGTTCGTAGAAAATTTCAAAAGTCATATGTACTAGAAAATATTAACATTAAGAGTTTCAAAATTCCATTCAAAGTCGTTATGATTCAGTGTGAGAACATTTTGTAGAAATTGATTATTGCCGATGATCTTCAGATGTACCTATAGGACTCATTCTGAATAAATAAATAATATCAAATTATATTATACACCATCCTGAATGGATACACAAATATAAAAATATTGTATTGACAATAAAAAATAGTGATTGATTTATCCGTAGTTGATGCATCCGTAATTAATAAGTTTGAATTCCCTCTGACTATTAGAGTCGTTATTAATATTAATTTTTTTTCATTTCCTAATGCTCGTGAAAGTGTCAAATAGGGAAAGCGAGAGATAAACTACGAAAATATTGAAAAATATATCAAAAAACACCTGAAGTGGGATTTTAAAATAGTTGCTTCCAATTAGAATGTAATGTTTGACAGTAGAAGATGTACTGTCGATGGATAGTACTATCAACCATGTTATTTATGTAGGAATGTTTTTTAGGAATTCATATCTAACGTTATCAGTCACCAAAACCTATGAAAATAAATACATATCAATATACAGAGAATTGTGTTACAGCACTACGTGAAAACTCATCAAACCGATATAAATGATCCCACTTATTAGAACGTAATATTAGAAAAATGTAAAGACTGAAATTCATAACATCTAGACATTCAAAGGAGAAATACCATTACCCAAAAGTATCGATTATATAAATCATTTCTGAAGAAAACTTCATGAATACTGAAATAATAATAATAATAATAACAACTGTAGATTGAAAAAAATTAGAAAATTCAAAACTATCGAAAAAGTGTGTAATCGAAAGCCAAAGGAAAACCAAAAAATAGAATTGTCACACACCAAATGATAATAATTATACAATCAAGAGTACATAAAACACAAAATTTTTTTGGAATTCATGGTTCACCTGAAAAAATTGTCAAATTACAAACTATTGAAGAAGTGTGTGCAAACTAAAAGCCAAACATGGAAATCCATAATGTCAATATATACATATCAAGAGTGAGACATTGAAAACAGTAAAACAAAAGAAATACAATCACCCCTAGTACCTATTGTATTTTCATTTCTGTAATAATGAGGAAATTCAAAAACATATGAATTAAATTAATTATTCTTAGAGGAAACTTTATGAATACCAAAATGGTTATTCAAAAAAGGTATAGTGAAATAGAAGTTGTGTTTTGTGATGTCATAGTTAAAAGGGAACAGGACATGTTTTCATAATAAAAAAGGCTAACGTGGTCATTCATGGCTACAAAAAAAAATAAGAAAATTCCAAACTATTGATGAAGTGTGTATTCCAGAAGCCGAATACGGAAAATCCATACATGTCAATATATAAATATCAGTGTTATAACAGTCCACAAAATATAATTTTCACACACCAGATGATAATAATAATAATACATATCAACAGTACATGAAACACAAAATTCTACTATATTTGAGGTAATTCATGGTCTACCAGAAAAATAGTCAAATTGAAAAAGTGTGTGTAAACTAAAAGCCAAACATGAAAATCTATATATGTCAATATACACATGTCATATCAAGATTGAGACATTGAAAACAGTCAAAAGGAGAAATACCATTACCCAGAAGTATTTAATTTTCAATTCTGTAATACTGCAAACTGTACAATAATATTAAATGTATATGAAGGTTATACTGACCTCTCAACATATGAAGATTAGTGTTTTAAAAGCCCACCAAAAAATGTATATCAAAAGTACTTGAAACACAAAATCCTGCTATACTTCATTTATATCACGATCATGGTATCGAATACTCTACGATAGGAATCTCCTCAGATTTCTTCATCATTATAATCTGTGGTGTTCAGTAATTCACGATTTATTCGGGTATTCCGACGAGTATCAGCACTGGGCCCTTGACAATGTAAAATGTATCAAGAAATATAATTGAGTAATTTATATATTTGGAAAAAATAATAGTAGTCATTATCACTAATAAAACTATGGACATATTACACAATGAAGAAGGACGGTAATATATTAAGATAAAAATTAATAATAAAGTTATTTAATGTAATTACTATCGGTTAATGATTTCGTTATAAATTTTGTTTTTCAATTTACAATTTGTGATACGCATTTCTTGAATTATTTGTTTTTTGCTTCAAAATCAATCTATTTTGCCTTCCACTTGAACTTTCACCTATTTTTCTAAAATTAAGTAACAACATTTCAAGACTCATTTCTTTCATGGAAATAATAATTGTTTTTTTCCAGAGCAGAATTTATTTTGGGGATAGATTAGTGTATTGAATAAAAATTACACTATAATATAAACCATATATTTATGTAAAAAATACTGTAGTATGTTGCTACTTTATAATATACATATATATCAGTTATTCATGGAAAGTATAATCAATAATAAAATATTAAAAAATGGTAAACAACTGTTGCAGTACAGTATATGTTGTAGATATATTTTGAGTACAAAATAAAAATATGTGTGTCAAATAAAACAGGTGTGTTTTGCTATTAAATATTCCTTTCAGGACTATAATCTTCTGTTATTTCAACAAGTAGTAGACTATTCTCGGTGAAACATATATTCAAATCATTCAAACTATCATTATTTGAATAATTTTGTGTACCACACATCATAATTGAAAGTACAGACAAAAAAAACATATTTAACGCAAACATATCTAAAAGTGGTCCTGGTATTGTTACAATCCACAAAAAGGGGAAAATAGAAATGTTTAAAGTAGAAAAAAATATTGAGTTTCTTTTAAAGGGGGAACCTTTATGGGGGTATCTTGATGTGCTGGAAATTAAATTATTTCATTCATCGTTCTACGGACAAAAAAATAAATGATTGCACCGACACATAAAAATACTAAGGGAAAATTTCAGTATAATTTAGATTCGTGCCATTATCAACTTTAAATGAGATGATTCCGGATTTTGAGGGTATGATGGAAATATATTTGATAAAATTACCGATAAAACAAGTTTCCTTCACTTCAATGAATGCATGATTTTCGAAATTAAAAAATATTTTTTATTTTCGGGACAAACCTGGGTAATCAAAAGATACCGATTCTTTCACTTACATCTCCGACCCACAAATGTCAAATTGTTGATACTTCAAAATTTGGGTAACCTGAAACGAAAGAAAAGCCTGTAATCGAGCCAACAACAGTGGGAACATTGAAAATGATTGTTTTGGAAGCGGGTACCACCTGTTACCCAGAGAGAACCCATTGAGAATTATCTTTATTTAAAAGAAAACCCAAAATTGAACTGGATAAAGTAATTGACCCGCCGTTTTTGGGATAATTCGTATGGATATTTTGGAAAGAGTACTGATGCGACACAATCTTTAAAGCATTTTCTATTTCATCATTATAATCTGGCGAATTTTTTATTTTTCAGTTCTGGGAATTTTTACAAGCCTTTTACTTGATAGTTTTGGGACATGAAATGTCGGTTTATAAAATGGAATATTTAAAATTTTCAGGTGGTTTGAGAGCCTCTTATTATTATTATTATTTGTTGAGTCTGATATGTACCAAATGTTTTCAAGTCATATTCATCCAAACAAAAAAAATCAAATTTTCAAAATCAAAAGGAAAAAAACTTCAAAAAAAATTAATATAAAATACATCATCATTGTAATGTGATATTATGGTAAAATACTACCGAAATTGTTTAATGTTTTATAATTACGATGATGTTTTTCCCTCATTAAAGAAATGTATCTGTAAAACATTTTGATTATTATGCTCTTTTCTGGTTATTATGTACGAGTGATTCATATTTTTTCATATGAGTGATTCCCCAGTAATTTGCATTTTTCCGAAGGTTATTTATGTTATAACCATAATGATTTGAATGATGGTTTGAGTACAAGTTGAAAGTTCATAAACGAATGATTTCGTCATATTCACCATAGTGATAACTTGGGAATGGAAGGGTGTAACAACCTTCAAACTGGATTTATGCTTGCCTCATGATTTCAAATTATAATAAACATTTCCCAAAACGGGTCACCTCTTTTCAAATATCGGGGAAAATGGAAAAGTTGAAAATGAATTTAATTGAAAATGTGTTATTATGATGAGAATGAATATTTCTGAAATTTCTTGTCACTAGTGAAAAATGATATTATGATAAGAATACCTCGAAGTTTCCTGTCGGAAAATTTATAGTTGTTTTTGGGCGAGTCACAATGATTATCACGCCTAGCACTTTTGTTAAAATATTGATTGTTTTTCATTGCGTGTTTGAGGGAGAGTTCAAAAAATTTTCTTTACACCAGGCCCCCCCGAAACCCACCGTAAAAAACCATGCCCCTTAAAAATATAGTAAACCCCCAACTCACCAGAAGACCCAAACAAAAACACACGCATTATAAAGAGAGAAAACAAATCAAAGGTAAATAGTTTAACAAAGAAGTGCTGAAGACGTTGATGAAACCCTTTATTGATACCGAAACAAAAAAAAAAAAAATTCCCTTTAATTTAATTTTGACTAAGATAACCGAAGGTGACCCCTTTTTCCAAAAGTACATTATTCAATTTGTGACAAAGTATTTTCGATGAAAAGCTCAATTCTCTATAATAAATTTACATTTTTCCAATTAAAGATTTATCTTTTTCCAACATTTCCCGTTGTCCGATGATGTTTGAGAAAAGGGTATTTTTCAGTTTTGGGAGTGTGTTTTTTCAGAATGGAAATTTTAATTTGAAATCATGAGGTAGGTACATAATCATAAAACTCCCGTTTGGGGATTTGATTTTACACCCCTTAAAATTACAAAAAATTTAAAGTCTCTTTATATATGAATGAATATGACTTGAAATCATTCGGTACATACCATAGACTCAAAAAAATGAAAAAATGATACCTCAGACCACATCATTCAAATCATGTAATTTTCCATTATAGTTTATAACACCAAATAATAATTTTTCTTCGGAAATTTATATGCAAGTTAAAACAATTAGAAGTCACTTTCTATATGGATAAATATGAATCTAAATAACTCGGTAAATAATCATCAAACACCAAAAGAAACAATACAATAATGAGACCTCAATCCACATCATTGAAATCATGAACTTTTCCATAAAAGTTTATACCAGTAAATAAATTACCTTTCTTGTGAATGAGAGAAACATCATCGTGAAAAATTTATGAAACTGATTAAACAAAATTTCAATTGATCTTTCAGAATGAGATAATTCGAAAGTGACACTTATAATATACATTACTAGTGATGATGTATTTTTTATATTAGATAAAAATTTTTTCATTTGAAAGTTTGATTTTCCCCTTTTGAGTTGCAAGAAAAAATTTGGATGTTGTGTTTGGATGAATATGACTTGAAAACATTCGGTACATAATCATCAGACTCCAACAAATAATAATAATAATAATAATAAAATAATGAGGCTCTCAAACCACACCATGAAAATTATTAAATATTCCATTTTATTTTAAACCAGTAAAAAAAATTTTTTTATGTGCAATCAATATATGCAAGTGGGAACATTATTGTGAAAAATTCTTAGAACTGAATAAATAAAAAATTCATAATTATTATATAATGAGTAAGAATAAGAAAGTCTTCAAAAGATTAATGAAATCCCTTATCAATACTCGTACCAAAAATATCAAAAAATTTCAATTGCTATCCAAAATCAGGCAGCTCGAAAAATATTACTTGTTTTTTAAATACTCCAGTTCAGATTTTGGTGTATCCATGAAATAAGTAAGATAATTCTCAAGGGATTCTCTCTATGGTAATAGGTGATACCTTCTTCCAAAACCCAATCATTTTTCAATGTTCCGACTTTGATTTGTCTGGTTCCGTGTTCTAGATTTGGTTTCGTAACCCCTTCCCGTTTCCAAGGTCTACATTTGTGGAAATTATCAATAATTTGATGTAATTTATTAGGTATCTATTTGAATGTAAATTGAAAAAATTGAATCCAGGGTCTATCTTTTGATTTTATTCTTATTTAAGGTTTGTCCCGTATGAAAATAAAAATATTTTTTTTTAGATTTCGAAGAAACATCATGCATTATTTGGGAAAATGAAGGAAACTTGATTTTTATCAGTAATTTTTATCAAATATATTTCAACCATCAAGTGTCACCAACTCAAATAATCCTTTGGAATCATCTCATTTTAATGTTGATGAAATGGTGGTGTAACACGAATCCCTAGAATTAGTTACTGAAATTTTCATAGATTTATTTCTAATAAAAACTTAATAAACATTTCTATTCCTTTCACTGTGAATTGTGTAACAATACCAGGACCACTTTTAGATATGTTTGCGTTAAACATGTTTTTTTGTCTGTACTTTCAATTATGATGTGTGGTACACAAAATTATTCAAATAATGATAGTTTGAATGATTTGAATATATGTTTCACCGAGAATAGTCTCCTACTTGTTGAAATAACAGGAGATTATAGTCCTGAAAGGAATATTTAATAGCAAAACACACCTGATTTTATTTGACACACATATTTTTATTTTGTACTCAAAATATATCTGCAACATATACTGTACTGCAACAGTTGTTTACCATTTTTTAATATTTTATTATTGATTATACTTTCCATGAATAACTGATATATATGTATATTATAAAGTAGCAACATACTACAGTATTTTTTACATAAATATATGGTTTATATTATAGTGTAATTTTTATTCAATACACTAATCTATCCCCAAAATAAATTCCACAGGAAAAAAAAATTATTATTTCATGAAAGAAATGAGTTTGAAATGTTTTACTTAATTTTAGAAAATTAGTGAAAGTTCAAGGGAAGGAAAATAGATTGATTTTTGAAGCAAAACAAATAATTCAAGAAATGCGTATCACAAATTGTAAATTGAAAAACAAAATTTATAACGAAATCATTAACCGATAGTAATTACATTAAATAACTTTATTATTAATTTTTATCTTAATATATTACCGTCCTTCTTCATTGTGTAATATGTCCATAGTTTTATTAGTGATAATGACTACTATTATTTTTTTCAAATATATAAATTACTCAATTATATTTCCTGATACATTTTACATTGTCAAGGGCCCAGTGCTGATACTCGTCGGAATACCCTTGAATACACAGTCGAATTACTGAACACATCAGATTATAATGAAGAAGAAATCTGAGGAGATTCCTATCGTAGAGTATTCGATACCATGATCGTGAATAAATGAAGTATAGCAGGATTTTGTGTTTCAAGTACTTTTATACATTTTTGGTGGGCTTTAAAACACTAATCTTCATATGTTGAGAGGTCAGTATAACCTTCATATACATTTAATATTATTGTACAGTTTGCAGTATTACAGAATTGAAAATTAAATACTTCTGGGTAATGGTATTTTTCCCTTTTGACTGTTTTCAATGTCTCAATCTTGATATGACATGTGTATTTGACATATATAGATTTTCATGTTTGGCTTTTAGTTTACATACACACTTTTTCAATTTGACTATTTTTCTGTAGACCATGAATTACCTCAAATATAGTAGAATTTTGTGTTTCATGTACTGTTGATATGTATTATTATTATTATCATCTGGTGGAAAATTATATTTGTGGACTGTTATAACACTGATATTTATATAGACCACGTTAGCGAATTTTCTTATTTTTTTGTAGCCATGAATGACCACGTTAGCCTTTTTTATTATGAAAACATGTCCTGTTCCCTTTTAACTATGACATCACAAAACACAACTTCTATTTCACTATACCTTTTTTGAATAAAACTATTTTGGTATTCATAAAGTTTCCTCTAAGAATAATTAATTTAATTCATATGTTTTTGAATTTCCTCATTATTACAGAAATGAAAATACAATAGGTACTAGGGGTGATTGTATTTCTTTTGTTTTACTGTTTTCAATGTCTCACTCTTGATATGTATATATTGACATTATGGATTCCATGTTTGGCTTTTAGTTTGACACACTTCTTCAATAGTTTGTAATTTGACAATTTTTCAGGTGAACCATGAATTACCACAAATATAATTAGAATTTTGTGTTTTATGTACCTTGATATGTATAATTATTATCATTTGGTGTGTGACAATTCTATTTTGTGGACTGTTATAACACTAATATTTATATATTGACATGTATGGATTTTCCATATTTGGCTTTCAGATTACACACATTTTTCGATAGTTTTGAATTTTCTAATTTTTTCAACTACAGTTGTTATTATTATTATTATTATTTCAGTATTCAGAAGTTTTCTTCAGAATGATTTATATAATCGATACTTTTGGTAATAGGTATTTCCCTTTGAATGTCTAGGATGTTATGAATTTCAGTCTTTACATTTTCTAATATTACGTTCTAATAAGTGGGATCATTTATATCGGTTTGATGAGTTTTCACGTAGTGCTGTAACACAATTCTCTGTATATTGATATGTATTTATTTTCCATAGGTTTTGGTGACTGATAACGTTAGATATGAATTCCTAAAAAACATTCCTACATAAATAACATGGTTGATAGTACTATCCATCGATAGTACATCTTCTACTGTCAAACATTACATTCTAATTGGAAGCAACTATTTTAAAATCCCACTTCAGGTGTTTTTTGATATATTTTTCAATTTTTTCGCAGTTTATCTCTCGCTTTCCCTATTTGACACTTTCACGAGCATTAGGAAATGAAAAAAAATTAATATTAATAACGACTCTAATAGTCAGAGGGAATTCAAACTTATTAATTACGGATGCATCAACTACGGATAAATCAATCACTATTTTTTATTGTCAATACAATATTTTTATATTTGTGTATCCATTCAGGATGGTGTATAATATAATTTGATATTATTTATTTATTCAGAATGAGTCCTATAGGTACATCTGAAGATCATCGGCAATAATCAATTTCTACAAAATGTTCTCACACTGAATCATAACGACTTTGAATGGAATTTTGAAACTCTTAATGTTAATATTTTCTAGTACATATGACTTTTGAAATTTTCTACGAACCCTCTCACTTATTTTATACTAACAGTGCATTATTGATTTTACTATTTCATCCGAATATATTTTTGTCTAGATATTTTGGTATTTATTTTCTATGAATCCGCCACCTATTTTATATTAACAGTTCATTATTGATTTTACTATGTCACCTAAATATGTCATTGACAACACTTTTACCATTTTATATTTTTCATAAGAGTTTTCACAAATAATCGTAACTTCAATCAACCTGGTACTGCTAGTAATTTCGTACAAACTGACACTAATTTTAAAAGAATACTTAAACATTCAGAAGACCATTAGTTGAAATTGTCAACTAATCATCATGCTAGATTTTTTTTTTTTTGATATATAATTTTTTTGAAGTGAAAACATCATATGTCTGAAAATCCGGATATGAATAATATTTATTGAATATGATAATTAAAGATGTCTTTATAATTATTTCCTATAAGGTTTATATTCCTCCACCAACATTATTTTCATTCATTCCACGTGTTTATTTATTTTAGATGTACTTGTATATTATTTTATTGCACTCACAAATATTTTTTTGGTTCGAAACACTTTGCTCCTTACTAGGTGAAATGATTAATTTGACAGAATGTTTTAAATGAATAATTCCACAGAATGTTTTTACACTGAATCATAACTGCTTTGAATGAAATTCTGAAATTCTTGATGTTTTTTCGGAACATGTATTAGGATTTTCCGTAAACCTCATCACTTATTTCGTTTCAATGGTTCATAATTAATTCCACTACCTATTTCGCCGAAAATATATTTTCACTCTAGGATTTGAAGGTATTTTGTTTATTCACTAGATGTATATCGCACCACACACTTTCTCACTTGTAATTTTACAAAAAGTTGGTGGTTTTGAACAGTATGGTACTGCTGCTGATTTTACACCACCTAAATAATTTCTTGGAATACCTGAACACTCTGAGAACCATTTGAAATAATTTCTTGAAATACCTGAACACTCTGAGAACCATTTGAAATTATTATTACATGTACGTAGTATTTCAGATTAGCCACCATGTATTGAATTGTTTCATCATTTACAATAGAATCGAATTATCTCCTTTCATGTATGAAATGATACAAAAATACCTTGTTGTTGAGGATTTTGAAATAAAACTTTGGTTTTCGTTTCAAAATATATATTTTGAAGTAAAATTTCTCAACTCATTATTTCTGGGTTCTGTGTTACTATATCTTCCTACCCGAAACATCATATATTTTCACTTCAAGATGATTCATTTTGTAGTATGAATAGATTTTTCAGAGTCCACACCTATAGAAATTACTCGTGGGGGGGTTTGGTAAGCAGTGCAGTAACCCTTACTTTGTATTATAAGTTCATCTAGAAATATTCCGTTTTCATTGTATTATAACTCAAAACAAGGCAAAATCAATCTGTTATGTCATCCAACTTATACTTGAATACTTACGTCATTCTAAATCCAAGCCAATTGTAGTAACCCCTATACTTTGTGCTATCTTGAAATATTTGGTTTCTATTATCATTATATCCCATTTTATGTGATCCAACTCATACTAGAACACTTTATTCTGAAATTATTCAAAACGTTCAATGTGGCCTACATACTTGATTGAACACTTTATGTCTCGGAACGCTCAAAATCTTACTCATACTTTTGATGTTTCGGAACGCACAATGATAGAAACTTACACTTAAACACTTCCGCAGAACACAATGGAATGATATACTTTTTTTAGTAATTGATCCTATACATACAATAACGTTTACTCATACTTGCATACTATGTCTCGGATATTTTATTTCGAATGCCCAATTCCAATGTGTGATTTGATGATTCTAATGTAATTAATTCAAAATTCAAAAATTCAACACATATTTTCTATATCCACATTTCTATATAAAACATAAAATAAATGATGAATTGCACTGAACCTCCAGTATTGCCGATTGACCTACAATTGAACATCTGACTATTGTGTAATTGGGGTATCCTCAATGATACCCAAAATGTCGGAACATTCATTTTTATTTCAATTGTTATAATCTATACAATGACCGGAACATAGTTGACTTTCCAATTATGCATTTCACAGACAACCTCGATTGCATATTATTTATTCATAACATACAATGAAATGGGATATATTCCGTGAAAATTATCTTTTCGAAGTTGACAACAAACCGGCCAACAATGAGATATTTAATCATTAGGGAATGTTCGAAAATCCACATTATTGCTAATTCTCAGTAATATATATATATATATATATATATATATATATATATGTGCCTCCTTTTGTCATAGATATTTAACTGATCTTACTAGCGTAATGGTAATGCACTAGCTTTCCAAAGCGAAGATCCCAGGAAAAACACTTACCTCGGTTTTTAGCATTTTCACTGTGTACTACCTTTATGATGAAAAATTTGATGGAAGAAGAATGGATATTATTTCCGAGTTTATATACCAACAACAATCTCTTTTGAAAAACCATAAAATGTATCATTCATTGCACGTTGTAAATGATGAAATAAGTGAATACGATTGAAAGGTTAATTACTTGTTTATTTCAATCAATTCAGTCAAGTTCACAATTATCAGAAGGAAGTTTCCATATAAATAAAACTAACTACAAAAAATTATTGGATTGATTTGAATATAATAATTTACCCATCCATATCAATGAAAACGAAACTTCATTATATATCGTCATTATGCTGTATTCCTGTTTCACGAAATATTGTTTTTCTATTAACAGCAAAGGTCATGCTTTTAATCGAATAATTATGTAATAATAACTACACGAATTTGTATATAGCAGGAATTTTATTTGAATAACGGTATTATTATTGATATAAGATGTATTTGAACATAATCAACAATTCTCAATCTTTCTTGGGCCATATTAAAATATTGAACGGTGGCTACCTGACAGTAAGCGGGGCAAACAATGATATTCCTTTCACTTCAGAATGGGCTAGGGACTCTCACATCGGGTGAAAGAGGTACTCTTATTTCGGGGATATCAAAGGTCACATGGTGTCTCTCTCATCTCGCAAACAGGTTTACATTAACTCACGTGGTGTGCTGTGTGACATGGGAGTGGCTGTTAAAATACTAGACCAGGCTTGGGTGTATCATTCTGATAATGTACGGAAATGACGCGTTTAAAGTGACAACCTTCCTACTAACTAGCATAACATAACATAAAATATATATATACAAATATATATATATATATATATATATATATATATATATATATATTGATTGGATTTATTAATTTCAATAATTTCAAGAAATAATCTTTAGATAATTTTTTTTCTGAATGTAACATGCTATTGAAACAGGCCGCAAAATATCATTCGAGAAAGCACAAGTTTTACATTCAGAAAAAAAAATCTCTAAAAGATTATTTCTTGAAATGATTGAAATCAATAAATCCAATCAAAATATGAACAATAAAACAAATATCGAAAATCTTAGTAGTAGTAGCAGTAATTTCAAATCTTTCAATGTCACTTGAAAAAGCTATACCACCATTCCGACCAATGTTTTCATATTTTACGTTTTCTTTTTCTAAAAGTTCATGTTCGTCAATCAACCACTCACATTACTGTAAGTACTCCCTTCATTTCAATTATTTTTTCTCAATAATGCAATTTACATATTTTAGAACCCTGAAGAAGTTTCAAAATTGAAACGAAAGCTTGGTCCAAAGTATTAAAGAGTTTTTAATATTTCAACACTTTCGCTGACTGAAGATCCCCGTTATTCCCCACTGTTTATATATAGGTATATATATATATATATATATATATATATATATATATATATATATATATTTGGGGTTGTCGATCAGGTTATCGACGCTCTTTTGCAACTTTTCCTTGGGTGCGCGCAACAGTTCTATTGAGGATAGTTGCCGAATATTCTCTTTCTGTGTTTTCGTTGAAGAATCTTTAACCTTGAAAGTGTACAATGGGGCGTTAATGGAGGGTTGTGCGGGGGTGAGGGTAGAATGTAGGATCCGGTTGGAGAAAGGGGTGGGCAGTGAAAGGAAACGCTTTGAAGATGAATTGAAACTGTTATGCATAACACACCGGAAATTTGGGGGTGCTCATTCAGACTTTTGATCAGCATACCAAATCCTATCTTTTTGCAGAGTTTCAGTGAATTTAGCCGAGAGCCACTTTCCATAAGGATTTTGCAGGGTCCTTTCAGGGCATACTATGATTTTTTTTGTATGTTCGAAATTGCTTAATTTCCTTAGCGATTTTTTTCGTGAAATTCAGCATCCTTCATTTGGGTGAATCCTAAAATTTTGTTCGAAAATATTCATTGGCAACAAAGTTATAACAATAATAATTTTGATGACATACCATTATTTATGAATATTTCAGACACATTCTGAGAATCGGCAACACTGTCAACACAAACGTAGGAGATCTTTGGTGTTTCTAGTGGAAATTCATAACATCATCATTACATCTAGA
Source organism: Gonioctena quinquepunctata (assembly GCA_018342105.1). Taxonomy (NCBI): domain Eukaryota; kingdom Metazoa; phylum Arthropoda; class Insecta; order Coleoptera; family Chrysomelidae; genus Gonioctena; species Gonioctena quinquepunctata. Next base: position 130,972 of record JAFIRS010003388.1, read on the forward strand.
AAGGGGTACACATTTGGAATAAAGTAATGACGTCGAAAAACAGCTTATCATTTTTGAAAGAGTCAGAGTTTTTGGGTTCTGGTATTATCTCCTTATACAGGCTATCCGACTTCTTCCGCAAAGTCATTTTGTTTCCTTCTTCGTTCGCTAGTGTCAAAATATTATTATTTGATTTGAAAATGTATCTAACTCGAGTTAGGCAGGCTGTGACGTTATTATTTTTTATAGTTATATGAGTAAAACAAAAGTGAGCTCTGACAATGACAGATTGAGTCTCATAATTCGAATGTGAGAAAAGTATTAATTAATATTCAATTACAATAGGACGATATTACGTTAGGGCTTTACAATTGTTTTCTGCAGAAAAGAATTGAAATTGTGCGTCTTTCCGGATACAATGATGTGAAAGAGAGGTATGCAAAATATTCAATGATCGACATCCAGATCGCCCCCCTATCAGTAATAGTACAGTGCACAGAATAAATAAAAGTTTCAATGAAACAGGAGCTGTATCGAAGAATATTCTGAGGAATAATGTGAGAAGGAGGATTGGACACGAACAGGTTATATTGGATTACTTTAGGAGTAATCCCAATGCCAGTTTGACTGGTAAGCCTAGATTTGAATTCACCAAGGGAAAACATACGGAGATGCCTGAGAAAATACAAAATGAAACTATTCAAACCCAAGTTTTTGCTCACCCTGGCAGACGGAGATCAAGAAAAACGACTAGAATTTTGATTGTGGGCAGAAGGAGAATACCTGAGGAACAGACGTTTTTTAGAGTGTATTTTATTCAGCGATGAAGCCACTTTCACGACCAACGGTGTTGTTTCATCTCAAAACACTAGATTTTGGGCAACCGAAAACCCTAATTGGGTTATAAACTGCAAAAGCCAACATTCGGAAAAAGTTCATGTATGGTGCGGAATATTGAATGAACGAATCAAAGGCCCATTTTTTTTCGAAGGAAATATAAATTTCATGAAATTACTAGAATTTTTCAGAACTGAACTATGAAATGCTTATCATGATCTCCCTATTTTTGAGCGAATAAACTAACATTTTCAATTAGATGGATGCTCTGTGCATAATGCTGGAATTATTGAACATTGGCTGAATGAACAGTTTCCTCATCACTGAATTGATTGGATGGCCATCCAGGTCCCCCGATTTGACCCCACTTGACTTCTTCTTGTGGGGTCTTTTTGTACAAAAAGTTTACAAATCCTGACCAAGAACTAGACAGGAGTTGTGTGAAAGAATACGTCAAACTTGTAGAGAAATAACACTCGAAGGACTCAATAATACTATAACAAATATTCGAAAGAGATATGAAAAATGTATAGAATTGAATGGTGGTTTGGTGGAAGCAACAAAAATTTGAAATGTATCGATTGGGGCTAGATAATTATGGACCAAGATTACTCAATGTTGTATTATCGAAGTCATTTGTTAGCCATCGTAAAATTTGGAATTAAAATCGAAAGTTTTCATTTCATTCAAAAATTCTTGGTTGATCCAATAATGGATATCATGAGGGGCCAGTTTCTCGACGTTATGGATATAATTTTTCTTCCAAAAATACCATTCTACAATATGTTATAACTCGAGAACAATTTGTGTTATGAATTCAAATTCCTACCAGAAACCCCAACGATCTTCTACGTTTGTTTCAACAGTGTTGCCGATTCTCAGAATTTGTCTGAAATATTCATAAATAATGGTATGTTATCAAAATTAATATTGTTATAACTTTGTTGCCAATGAATATTTTCAAATGAAATTCCAGGATTCATCTAAATGAAGGATGTTGGAACCAGTGGTGGAGTCAAAATGTCACGAAAAAAATCGCTAAAGAAATTTAGCAATTCAGAACATAAAAAAAACATAGTATGCCCTGAAATTTGGAATTATATTTTGCAAATTTGGTCAAATGTAGACTATTCAATACTCTTCCTGCTGGAAGAAAAAAATATTCAATCGGTCAGAAAATGTAGATTTTATTAAGGGTGCTCCGGTCTTAAGTGGATCACCCTGTGTTTATATATATATATATATATATATATATATATATATATATGAATATTTCGATTTATAAATGACCACACTATATGAATATGTGGCTACTGATCATGTGGGCTATACGCTATACATGAACAGCCTATGGGAGTTAACAGCTGTAGATTGTGACTAGAACTCTTACCTTATATATCATTTCCAATAGCCAGTAGAGTGAATACGATGATAAACTCACCTGAAAAAAAAAGAGACCAGTTGATACTTCTTGTTCAATTCAATACGTTATTCTAAGAACAATAAAATAATAACAGAACCGAAGAATTTTTTTGTGTATGTATTTGCGGTGGAAAACAATATTCATCATTCACAATACAATTGGAACCAAAATAAATATGTTGAAATTATCCAAATTACGCCAATTATCAGCAATTATGATGCAATCCGTATATACTGATGGATTTGTCATATGTGATGTAACAACGTTTTCAAACCGTGTTCGGGCGGTTCATATTCAATTGCACTAAATGGGTAAAAAGGAATGTTTCCTGATTTTTCTCGATTAGCACGAAGTGCTACATATTCATGGATTAACTGATCTAATAACAAATGGAAATTAGCGTACTTTCGAATTATTGCACTATGAATTGAGGCTAAAGGTGACGCACATAAAATTTTTACAATTTTCTGTCCCTAGCATGGAAATTCTAGCAAATGACTTACCCTATATGTATATTTCCATACTTCAACTGATTTTTCTGTTATATTGTTTCAATTTTATTGTTCATTGAATTAATTTGAAGTCATTCGACTCCTTATTTTATGAATATTCATAGAAGGTGTCTGGAAGTTATAAATATATTTATTCATTCATGATTAATTACATCCAGCAGGCCTAAGCCCATTTATAGGTGAAAGTAATACACTAGAGGTGAACAGAAATTGAGATACACAAAAAAAAAATAGAATATATTAGAAATACCTTGATTAAGACTTTAGTTGAAAATTTCTCTTTCGAATTTTGGAATCAACATTGGAGGAATAGTTAGCGGTTCTAGCAATTGTAGCCCGTGCGTTTTGTAATACGCAAATTTTATAAATTTCTTTTGAACACATTCTATAGCATTAGTTTATTTCATATGGGATGGATTCCAAACAACACTGCAATACTCCAATTTAGTAGTGATAAATAAACACTCTTCATGAAATCGAACGACTTGAAGTCTTTACAGTTCCCATAAGATAACCAAGATTTTTCATTGCACTGGAAATGACATGTTCAATATGTTTGGAGAACATAAGTTCTTGGTCAAATACGACTCCTAAGTCTTTCGATTCGATAATGTGCTTTGAAGTGTTTCCATCTACCTCTTAATCATACAAAAGGGGAGAAGTTTCACGTGAAAATGTTGTTAGTATCAAGATACAGTCTATTTTGGGAGCACCAGTTGTTCAATAAGTCCAAATCTTCCTGCAATGCAATGTAATCAGTTTCGTTTTCAATTTCTCTGTAAATTTTCATGTCATCTGCAAACAAGAGTTTATGGAAGACAATATTTTTAGTGATATCGTTTACAAAGATAACGGAGAGTGGAGGCGCCATATTTGACCCTTGAGGAACACCGGATGTTGCTGTAAAACGGGAAGATTTGACCCCAACATATTCGACATGAAGTTGAACCAAGTTCAACCAAGAACTATTTGAGTAGCGGCTGAATATCAGTGGATATGTCAAAATTCGATAGCTTCTCAAGCAGTTGTTTACATATCAATACTCCTTCTAATTATGTCTTAGAGAAGACCATTGTTGGAAGCAATGTCATTGAAATGGACTTGACAATTTGAATTATCAGATAATAATGTAACTAGGAGTTATATTTGTTGACAATGAGATATGTCTGGTAACACGAGTTTTTTTCTATCAACTTGTAAACCATTTTCAATGATGGAATGGACAAACTTTACTGGCTGTCTTGATGTTATTTCGTGTATTCAAACAAATTCACTGCCACATATTGAATGTCAGACCGTCATCAAAAAGAACTTTTACTTCAATATTGAAGTGGTAATTCTACTGGTATCGTATGAAATACCAATAATTAGTGTTGAAGTTACATCTCACTGATTAACATCGCAACAATAACTGAAACGTAAAATGTATTGAGAAATAATGTTCAGTTCTTTTGATATCGCCAATAGACTCAACAAGAGTAATGGAGTGTAATATACTCAATTTGAACAGCCAAAACAAAATATTCTCGATATTTTCCGTTTTGCGTGCAATGAAACATTCAATTTGTATCAATGCCACCACTCTTAATGAAAATGCTACTGACTTGAACAACAATTTATAACCAAACAGAAAAAATAAACCCAGAATGGTTGAGTTTTCAATAAAGCTGAGAGAACTTCTACAATCTATTTTTGGAGTTCATTGCTTTTATTTGTTTCTCTGGCCTCTCTTGCGTACCTTAACCTAAACATATTTCCACCGATTTGATGTTCAAATTCCACTTTTCTCATTCACGTAGTGCTAGAAGTTGAAATACAAATCCACCTCAAATAGGAGAAACTGTCCCATTCATGTCACCCAATTGTTTGTTTTCATGCATTCTTTCCTACAGAATAACTGAAAGTGATTGTATTACTGTAACATTGCTTCTTCTCTTTGTTGATTATTAGACCAGGGCTGAAGCCTCTGAAAATGGTAAAAAGTTAAAAAAAAAATAGTAGGATGAAACCCATTGGAAAAGAAAGAGAATATAACAAAAATGAAGGGAAAAATAATTTACGGGCGATCTGAGGTCGGGAAGTGGAAGGGGGTGAGTTTTTAAGGGTAAAAAACGGTTTATCTCGGTTTCCGGCAAAACTACGAGTCCTTTGGAAAAAAGTTTTTTTCAAATAACCTCAAAATTTATGTAAAAAATTCAAATTACCAAGTTTTTGGTTTTTTATTTTTACCTTTCACAAAAAAACTTTTTTATTGACGAAATTCGGTGAAAAATTCTAATTACCAAGTTTTTGGTTTTTTATTTTTATTTTTCCCAAAAAAAATATTTATTTTTTACCTTATTTTGACTTAATATCGAAAAACACCCCAATTTTCAATCAAAAATTCTTCCATCAAAATATCAGCTTTTTTAAAAAGCTCGGTGGGCTTTTTGTTCGTTGAAATCTCTACTTTCTGATGATTTGAGAGAAAATATACTTTACTATGGTAAATGTTCTCAGAAAATGCAAAGAAACGTAAAGTTAATATTCAATAAGACATCTACAATATTTTGAGAAAGTTGTAGAATCTTTAATTTATATGCGTTGATGCCTATTTATTGCTATATTGAGATAACTTATATACCTGAGTGACCTACGGAGAATTTTAGCCCATCAAAAGGTATTTCATAGAAAAGTGGGGAAGGGGATAGAGGGTCTGGGCCTTACTACCTGTTATTTCTTTACCATAGTAATGTGTATTTTTTGTATGCCATCAAAAAGTTGAGATTTCAACGAACAAAAAGCCTACCGACTTTTTTAAAAAAGCTGATATTTTGACGGGAGAATTTTCGATTGAAAATATGGGGTTCTTTTTCGATATAAGTCAAAATAAGGTGAGAAAATAAATATTTCAAATCAAAAAAATTACAGTGTGTTTGGGACATGAAAAGGTAAGTTTTCACCAAATTTCGTCAATAAAAAAGTTTTTTTGTAAAAGATAAAAATAAAAAACCAAAAACTTGGTAATTTGAATTTTTACATAAATTTTGAGGTTATTTGAAAAAAACTTTTTTCCATAGGATTTGTAGTTTTGCCGGAAATCGAAATAAACCGTTTTTTACCCTCGAAAACTCTCCCCCCCTTCCACTTCCCGACCTCAGATCGCCCGTAAATTATTTTTCCTTTCATTTTTGTTATATTCTATTCCTTCTCCAATGGGTTCCATCCTACTATTATTTTTTTTGGTTTCAAAAATTATCGACCCTGGTCTATATCGGAATAAATATCATAAAATAATAATGAGAGTTCCCTCAGTATTGAAGAGGCGTTTTGAAAAATGGAAGTATCTTGAACGATTTTTCTGATCTTGAATTGCAACTGGCTTTGGATCTCTCATTGATCGTTGACAGATTAACATGTAACTTTTATCTTAGAAATTTCAAGTGAAATGCCCTGAGTATTCCATTTTGGGATTTTGGTACTAAAAAACCTGCTACTTTTCAGTTAGCATATCGTATACCGATCCCCATATGATATATCGCATCACAAAAATCAAACTTCGCCTCTTTCTCTAGAATTCAAAGTGGTTCAAATTGAATATAATGATTGAATTATATAGGGTTTCTGAAATATCTATTTGTATTTGATATTCGGCAAAACATCCAAATCAATCAAGTAGAACATGTTCTTTTTCTCAAAAGCTATATGATTATTGTTTGAAGCTTATGTTTTTGGAGGAGTACTTATTCTTCACACTTTTTTTTGGATTATAACTTTCCGGAATCTAAAAACAAAATTAAATGGTTCAAGGAATCTATACAAGTGAAGAAGATCAACGAAATTACTTTAACCTGATAAATTAGTGCGTACACCAAATTATTTTAACTGCGGGAATGTTCGATTACTCATCAACTTGTAGTATTCCAAGTTTTGCCAATAAGTTGAAATTATAGAATTGAAAGATATACTATATACTCGGGAATTTTTGAATATGGATGGAAATTTCTCAGTTCTCGCTGTTTTTCTCGCAATATTTTCTGAACGTGATCTTTTTTGACTAATGTCAAAAGAGTTCTGTCAAAAGGATGACGAAACTGAGATGTCTAAAAACCCTGGTGCTTGCACTTATACCTGTAGAAGTTTGGGATCGACTTGGCAAAACTTGGCCTACTTGATGATAGAGATTACTAGCGTGTCAGATGGCGCCAATTTCGATTTAGTTTAAATTCAGTAAAAGGGTATATTTATTTCCTCAGATTTCTTCTTGAGGCGAACTGTGCGCGTGTTCCAATTCTAGCTTTGCTATTGGTTGAAAAGAGACATCTGTCAAACTTCACCAATAGTAAAGCTAGAGTTAGAAGCTCCTGAACATTGCACAAAGAGAGCACTGTGGTGTTGTTTTTCGTATTTTGAACGATTTGAATCTGAGGTTATCTGCATTTTGACAGACGGAGAATTGGAAATGAAATTGTCATTAAATTGCAGAAAATATAAAATTATATGCATACAATATAATGAACTATGGAAGTATCATTATAAGTCAATTTGTCAAGATTTGTACTTGCTTTTGGTACCGAATACAGGCGAAAATTCGAATCTGCGGCTTCATACTGTCCACACAAAATGCAAATGTAGCCCATTCTACGAAAATAATCCTTATACACTACACTACCTGAAAATAAACAATTCC